>JAWQEG010000519.1:0-15000 GCA_033782935.1 Petrolisthes cinctipes | reverse complement strand
GTTACAAGGAAAAGAAGTACCCTAGGGGACCTTACGATCCATACAAAGAGGGTACCTGTGGGTTTAGTTGCGCAAGTAGGCGACCGTCCTCGAATGTGTCATGTGAAACCATCAAGGAACACTCGCACAACGGCTTAAACACCTAGACGGTGGTTTAAGGCTTTGTCTAATCTGGACTTGAACTGATCCACAGAGTTGCTGTTGACTACATCAGCAGGAAGCGCGTTCCAAGTACCGCAGATGCTGTATGTAAAGAACTTACCACACAGATCACGGTTGTATCGCTTCAGTTCAAGTTTGTAGCCATGATTCCTGGTTGTGCCCTCACTGAGTTGGAAAATGTCCCTGTAGTCTACATTGTCAAAGCCTCGTAGTATTTTAAACACTTCGATAAGCTGACCACGCAGTCTCCGGGTTTCCAAAGAGAACAGATCGAGTTCTACCAACCGCTCTTTATAGCTCTTGTGTCTAAGAGAGGGTATAAGTTTGGTTGCCCTGGCTTGCACTCGTTCCAATCTAGCGATATCCTTTCGGTAAGAAGGACTCCAAAACTGGACTGCATACTCCAGGTGCGGTCGGACAAGGGAATTGTACAGACAAAGTACTATCTCCTTGTTCCGGTATCCAAACTGTCGCTTTATGTACCCTAACATCCTTTGGGCTTTCTTCTCAGCCTCAATACACTGCTTTGAGAACTTGAGGTCACTGGTGATAGTTACACCCAAGTCTTTCTCAGTATCAGTGCTTACGAGAGCATTGCCCTTAAGGTTATACTCTGTTCGGGGGTTTCTGTGGCCTATATGCATAACTTTGCATTTGTTCACGTTAAATGGCATTTGCCACGTGTCAGACCACTCCCCGATCTTCCTAAGATCTTCTTGTAAGCGGGTAGTATTTCCTTCTTTCGCGACATTCATACCAAGCTTAGTATCATCGGCGAATTTGGAAATCTTGGCAACCATGTCACCGTCCACGTCATTAACATAGATGATAAACAGTAGTGGTCCCAGAACAGAACCTTGGGGAACACCGCTAGTAACGGGCACCCACTCTGAAGCCTGTCCATTCACTACCACCCGCTGCCGTCTGTCACTTAGCCAGTTCTCTATCCAATTTGCCACATTTCCGTCTATGCCCAGTGCACGCACTTTCCGAAGGAGGCGGCGGTGGGGTACCTTATCAAAGGCTTTCTGGAAGTCTAAGTAGACAACATCGACCGCTTTATCCCGATCATGCTCACTGAAAACAAAATGGAAGAATTCCACCAGATTTGTGAGGCATGACCGGTGCTGCCGGAACCCATGCTGGGAACCCCTCAGTAGCAAATTTGATTCTAAGTGTGCTGTTATTTTGTCCACCATGATGCTCTCCATGAGTTTACAGACTATCGAGGTTAAACTGATGGGTCTGTAGTTTGACGGTTGGCTAGCATCTCCCTTCTTGAAGATAGGAGTCACCTCTGCCTCACGCCAGTCTCTAGGAACGCATCCAGTCTGGATTACCATGTTGAAGACCATGCACAGGTGCCGTGATACTTCACCATGCACTTCTTTCAACACTCTAGGTAAGAACCCATCCGGACCGGGGGACTTGTTTGCTTTTAATTCGATTATTTTTCTCTCAATTTCTTCTTGGGTGAAGACCATTGACTCCAACTTCTACTGAAGGAGTCCAAAGGTTCGGGAATGGGACCACTCTCCTCAGAGAACACTGAAGAGAAATACTCATTTAAGAGGTTAGCATTTTCTGCATCAGAGTGCATCAATGCTCCATCCTCATTCACCAAGGGACCGATCCTGCGTCGGATTGGTTTACGGCCATTCACATAACTGAAAAACTCCTTGGGGTTCTCTTTGCAGAGTCTAGCCACACGGACCTCCTCAGCACGCTTAGCCGCCCTTATTTTGGACTTCACGTTTCGATTTAGTCTTCTATGACCGTCAAAGTCCCCAGATGCCTTCGCTCGACGATACGCAGTTCTCCTCTCCCTTAGTAGGTTACGGATTTCCCGATTAAACCACTTAGGTTGAATGAACTTCTGACCTGTTCCCTTCAGAGGAATAAAGCGCGACTGAAGTTCCATGAAGGAAGACAAGAATGACCTCCACAGATCATCAGCACTCTCTCCCTCTTCTAGTTCCATTTCAGCAACGCTTTCACGAAGACCTGCAAAGTTCGCTCTCCCCATGTCTAATTTTCTATGCACCGGGGTCACGGACTCCATATTAGGGACTTTAACTGAAAATCTTATAAGCTTGTGGTCGCTTCCACCTATTTCTTCGTTTACAGAGAGGTCTTGAATGATGTCATCCTCGGAGGTGAGGACCAAGTCGAGTATGTTAGCACCTCTTGTTGGCTCCCTTACCCATTGAGTGAGGAATTCATCATTTACAAACTCCAAGAGTGGTGTGTTCTCGGCAGAGGGCTCTCTGGTTTCCCAGTCAACATGTGTGTTGAAGTCCCCCATAAGGATGCACACCCTGCCGTCCACTAGTTCACCCAGCAACTGGTATAGGTCCCTGTCCATCTCATTGAGTTGTCCAGGGGGTCTATAAAGCAGCAGGGTTCTGTATTTTGCAGTGCCTATTTCTAGGTCAACTCCAAGGAGCTCGTGGTTCGATGTGATGTTGCAGGTCATCGATTTGATGGAGTTCTTTACATACAACAGCACACCACCACCCCCTCTGTCCTCTCTATCTTTGTGGAAGAGTTGGTAGCCTGGAATCACGAATTCCCCTTCAAGATCTCTGTCTGAGGTTCTCAACCATGACTCCGTTATGGCCACCATCTCGGGTTCCTCTGTCGCAACGAGGGCCCGCAGTTCCAAAAACTTGTTTCGGATGGACCTGGCGTTGAACAATAGAACCTTCAGGGAACCCCCAACTGCAGGGCTCCCTATACTCCTCCGTTTCCCGGTTTGGTTATTGTCTTGGTAGTGCTGGGGATATCCTTCTTCAGGATCTCAGCGAATGTCTTCTCTGGGGTCACTCTAGCATAGCGACGAGGGCTCTCCTCCACGCTCGGTCGAGTGCTCCTGAGACATCGTCGGACGGCGTCTTCCATTAATTTGGAAAGCACTTCTTTCCCCTTTAGTGAGAGATGTGTGCCATCCCTCTGGTAGAGGTCGTCTCTACCAAAGAGTGAGGTGTAGGGGTCCACAAAGAACACCCCCTCGGCAGTACACAAATCAGCCAGGCGCTGATTTACTGCAATGTTCTCTACTCTATTCTAGTCTACTCTACTCTACTCTACTCTACTCTGTTCTGCTCAACCCGTCAAGCGGTGACACACAAGACTGAAACGTAAATTATGCGACCAAAATTACGACCAGCATCTGCAATTTGAGTCGCCACTTCGCTTTTGTCGCCACACCGTGACGAACGACCGCTGAGGCTATATACCTGGCTGGGGGCTATACAGGTAGACAGAGAATGCCACTATAGTCAGTCCCCTTGTAGCTTATATATAGTCAGTCATCCCTCATGCATGCTTAAAGGGAGTAGGTAATTCACTTTGGTTACATTGGAGTGCCTTGATTCCTCCATAAAGTATGCCAGGAAACAACAGGACCAGATGAACAAAACTAATGGTGTTTGTTCTGTTGTTGCTTGGAATAGTTTTTAAGGAATCAGTTGCTCCATATTTACCACCAACACTAGCTGTACTTCCCCCTTATATAACTGACTATAGAGACCTTCATGAAGCTTTACTTAGAACGTCAGCTCTGGTCTCGTCATCATCATCCGTCGACACACAAAAGGAAGACAAAGGAACACAGAAGGGAAAAACAAACAAAGGCCAATAGAAGGGATCTTTGGGAGGTTGTTAATGTATAATAGAGTCATACATTATACACTGAAACGTGAGGACAGGAAAAACAAACAAACAGTTTTCCGGAGACTGGAAACTGCCCCCTTCATTATCCGACGTATAGACACGCTCCAGTGAAGCAAAAGGTTTAATTCAAGTGACTACATGACGTCTTTATACAGTCCCATACAAAAGATGAATCATTACAGACGGATATGATACAGTGACACACCATTAGAACGAATTATGCATGGTTGGTTATTGATGGATTTTCTTGTTGGTTAATTGGAAGGTTTCTGATTCCTCTCCAAATTATTCCACGAAACAGATCCCCTAATTCGTACCACCGAGGGCGTCTGTTTCCTGGCATAGTTAGGAGGAATTTGCCAACAAGAGAATCTCCCCTTAAGGCCCATAAAGAGTGTATGTAACGGTGAGGAAAAGGAGTAGGAAGGAGTGAATTAAGGGGTTTATTGTTGATTAATGGAGTTAGTTAAAGGAGAATGGGGCAGTGAGGGAGAGTTACTGGATGAAAGAACTTGAGAAGAAAGTAAAGGTGGAGGTTAAGGGTATAATTCACTTTTGTTACACTGGAGTGCCATGATTCCTCCAAAATATGCCAGGAAATAGAACCACCAGAAAAACAAAAATAATTGTGTTCTGTTGCTTGGAATAGTTTGGAGGAATCAGTTGCTCCAAATTTACCACCACTGAACTTCCCCCTTAATTAAGTTGTCTACAGAAACGAGGGATTAGAAAGTTGAGAAAGTTAAAAGGCAGGTACCCATTGAGTGGTGGTGAGTATTGGAGTGACACACCAGCCAATCCAAGCCAACAAACATACTAGGATATCATTATTATACGGTATTGGGAATGGTTGAACCCTCAGTCAGAAAATAACAAACTATTTATTATATGCATGCACATATCAGAGTACTTCTTCAACACTCAGAAAATAACAAACAAATTATTATATGCATGCACACATTTGATTACTTCTTCAACACACCCAAGTACAATGTAACCTATATATACCATGTAGTATTTCAGACATAATTATCAGATATCATAAGACAGTGTTCTAAAAATGAGTGGTTCTATTTACGTGACATTTCAATACATTAGGCAAGTCAAGGCTGGGACGGTAATGATCAGAATGGTACTATAATTAATTGGTCAATATACAGAAATTGTCATGTAAAACAAATTATCGACAGAGTGACTAAAATTGGTTACTGAAATCTGCTGCTGCTGTGAGAAAGAGGAAAGCAGAGGGTCGCATGGAGGAAGGATTGAAAAGATGAAGTCAAAAGAAGAGAGGAAGTGGTTAGACCTTAGGATGGTGACGGAAGAGAGAGAGAGAGAGAGAGAGAGAGAGAGAGAGAGAGAGAGAGAGAGAGAGAGAGAGAGAGAGAAGGGAAGCTTGTACTTGTGGGTGTTTCAAGAGAGAGAGAGAGAGAGAGAGAGAGAGAGAGAGAGAGAGAGAGAGAGAGAAGGGAAGCTTGTATATACTCGTGGGTGTTTCAGTGGAGAGAGAGAGAGAGAGAGAGAGAGAGAGAGAGAGAGAGAGAGAGAGAGAGAGAGAGAGAAGGAAAGCTTGTATGTACTCGTGTGTGTTTCAATGGGGAGGAAGACCTTACAATGAAGTCGATTAAACATGGTGTGAAGATTGGGAGAGGGAGGGAGGGAGGGAGGAAGTCTGTGGTATGGGAACAGTGAGTGAGTGAGTGAGGGAGTGTGTGACGAGAAGGAGAAGGGGAAGCAAGTGTTTGTGATCTCTGCACAGGACACGAATAGAAAAAAAAAAACGCACACACACACGCCTCTCCATTCCCACTACAAGTTGTCACAGAATGAAAGACAGTAATATTATTAATATTAATAATAATAATATTAATAATAATAATAATAATATATAATAATAATAATCATAATAATAGTAATAATGATACTGATAATAATAATAATAATAGTTATAATAATAATAGTAATAGTAATAATAATAATAATCGTAATGTAATAATAATCGTAATAGTAATAATAATCGTAATAGTAATAATAGTAATAATAATAATTGTAATAATAGTAATAATAATAATAATAATAATAATAATAATAATAATAATAATAATAATAATAATAACAATAATATTAATAATAATAATAATAATAACAATAATAATAATAATAGTAATAATAATAATAATAACACATAGACGAGCAAAATGACATACAGAACGAAGATAGTTATAATTGTATACAGTTACTATATTCTCCTGCCATAGTAAAGGAAACATGTTGTATACGAGGAGACAAACTTTCTCTACAATACACCTAAAAAAAAAAAAGTCAGATCCAAAGGAATATAAAGGACCTTCAAACAGCAACAGACCTAATGATCCTTGTTAAAAAAAATTTGCACCCTTTTCCTCAACATTAATCTCTCACATAAGAGTGACAAAATACAGATAATTTTTTTTTTTTCACTTATTCAAAGAAGCCGATCTTACTGTTATTCCTAAACTATATACAGCTCTTAACATTATCTCCAACATTAATACATAAAAATACATTGATGGACAAATGGAAATGGACATCTTGTTACAAATGAATATGAATGATCTTTCAATAATTTCTCTACTTTTGACGGCTATTAAGTACACTGGTTACAATATGTACTGTACAGCCATGGGTGATAGTGCTTGACCAGGATCCAAGGAGTGTTGGAGAACAACTGAACAGAGTTCGAACAAGTGAATTTTCCAAACCATTCTCAACGTTGAGAGAGGTTTAGAAGACTCACTTTTTCGAACTCTGTTCAGTTGCTCTCCAACACTCCTTGGATCCTGGTCCAGCACTATCACCCATGGCTGTACAGTCGGCCTCAGGAATTCGTATACACCACTCTGACCTCAAAGGCTCATAACAACTAGAAAATTCTCTATAGTATTTTCCTAACACCAAACTTTTCTAGTAATTGTATATGGCTCCTACTTGAATCAGTCAGCAGAACCATGCCTACAGTATGTGCAGGATAAAGACCTCCTTAAACCAATGCTCTGTGTACAAATTCCTGAGGCCAACTGTATGGTACTGCTGAAAATAACAATATATATTCTTACCTTATTTCAGCGTCTGATGATCGTGGACGACGAATAATTAATTCACTAACGTACAGTACAGACCAGCTGAGTACTGTACAGCTCAGTGAAGCAAGTGAGGCGACAGGACTTTTGCCGCCGACTGTACACTGCTAATCACGCTTCGTGTTTGCACTTCGAGGAGAAATTTCTATGAACATTAAGGGGGTAATTCACTTTTGTTACATTGGAGTGCCATGATTCCTCCAAAGTATGCCAGGAAACAGGACCAGATGAACAAAAAATAATGGTGTTCTGTTGCTTGGAATAGTTTGGAGGATTCAGCATTTGCTCCAGATTTACCACAAACACTGACTGTAGTTCCCCCTAAATTAAACACTTCACCATATAAACATTAGGCAATTCGGTAATTCTTTACTTGAGCTCCGCCTGGATGATCAAACATAATATTATATTGTATTCACTTCATACGACCATTTTAATGTTTATCTTAGCCACGCGACGCACTACTCCACCCACACCCACAACCACACCCCGCACTCCACCCACACCCACCCACACCCACACCCACACCCACACCCCGCACTCCACCCACACCCACACCCACACCCACACCCCGCACTCCACCCACACCCACACCCCGCACTCCACCCACACCCACACCCACACCCACCCACACCCACACCCCGCACTCCACCCACACCCACACCCACACCCACACCCCGCACTCCACCCACACCCACACCCACCCACACACACACGGTATATATAGACTCTTGTTACCTGTGTTTAAGTGTCTGTTGTTTGTTTGTTGCTAATGAAGACACACACACACTCACACACAACCGCACTCGTGTCAAGTTTAACTCCGAGTGACTGAAGTGACTGACTGACTGTCTTGATCGCGAAATTTAGTAACCCAGACAATAATTAACTATCCGGGTTCTTAATTTCACGTTTGTATAATTAATTTTCATCTTCGTGTTTAATCCCTTATAATCATCTCATTCAGCAATTATTATTCTATTCCTAATAATCTGCTATATGTTGTCTTAATATATCTACAAAATATGCTCTTGTCTTGCTAATAAATAATAATAATAATGTATCTCGCTAATTCTGAGCATATAATGAAGAGTGTTGACGTGTTGAAGAGTGTAGAGGTGTTGACGAGTCGTGCTGATCAAAATGCTACCAACGTGAACGAAATAAAAGAATGTCTCCTGGCGTGTCAAACGGTTGGGTCAGTATCTTTTAACATTTTTCAGTTACTATCACTTGCTCCATAACTTTTATTTTCTTGTTAACTTGAACGTTGTTTGTTGATTCATACAGGAAACTCATCTTCGGTATTGAGTTTCCTACCTGCTCTAGGCCACATTTACTTAGTAGTACAGTCACACATATTAATTAAGACCCCTCCCCCTAGGCCAGTCATCTGATTATACGTGTGATATCGGTTCTGGCAACACTGTACGTGGCGTCAGTGATGGTGCTTGAGGTATGAAGTTGATCTGCTCGACTCATTTGGAACTAATGGTAGATGAGACGAAGCATGAGTTGGGATAATGTTTTGATCAAACCAGCCTTCCTCCAAACACCTCCCACACCATCACTACCACCTCTGACGTCAGGTACTGTACAATGTTACCAGAACCGATATTACACGAGTTAATTAAAAGGTGTCTTGCTTGCGGGGGCCTTTACTCCAAGCCCCCTATGTTCCTGTTCACCTAGCAGTAAATAGGTACCCGGCTGTAAGAGCAAGGATAGAAACCTTGTAGGCTGGGGGAAGATGTGTTGATGTAACTAGACTTGACTGCCTTAATGACCAACACCATGAGTCGATAGGCATAAAACCCTAAATCTTCTTCTTCGGGGTCTTTACTTTTATGAGTGACTGTAAGTACATGACCCTCGTCGTGCATATGATTCGAATCGGGATCCGTACGACAGTGCTTCGAATGACACACCTTGATCCTTGAAATGGAACATCTCTGGCGACTTGGTACCCATGATGCATTGCCCAACAAACAAACATACAATACCAAAAATAAAAGAAATGGGAGAGGATATTGTAAAAAAAAAAAAAAAAAAAAAAAAAAAAAAACATAATTATATATACTGTACTTTACAATATATATGTAAAGGAATTCCACCAAAAGACAGAAGGAATGGAGAGAGTATCACCAAGACTCATGAGTATTATTAATTAATATTTCTCCACACAGATGGCGCCATACTCGGGGTTAATATGTTACGAGTTGCTTAAGGTTTGTTTGTTACTCTTCCAACTTCACAGCATCTCGCCACACATGATACAGTCACTCACAGTCTGTTACACTTGTTAGTACTTAGTATCTCTTTCGTGGCAGTGATGGGAGGGAGGTGGAGTTAGTTCAGTTTAGTAGTTCTTGGGACTGATAATGTGTAATGACGAATATAAAAAAATCAGGTGAGTATCATAGTCATTATTTATTTATTTATTTATTCATTTATTTATTCATGTAATCATATAACTAGATAACTACAAACTAGTTATTATTTATATATATTTATTCATTTATTTATTCATGTATGCAAATAGCAAGATAACTTAAAAACACTATTTACATTCCTCTCAATATTTATAATCTTTGGTTTATGATGAAGTTCGACATAAACTAATATTAAAATTTTATCGACTTCAATTATTTTTTTTCAGGAAGTACCGTACCAGAGAAATGCTTCAGTATTTAAGGGGGTGCGGGAATAGGGGGACAGGCTTAGAGGGGGGGGTGCGGAGGGTCGGGTTTTTTATGGGGGGGTGCGGGAGTAGGGGGACAGGCTTGGTAGGGGGGGTTAGGGGGGTGCGGGAATAGGGGACAGGCTTTCTACCCACCCCAAGCCTGTTCCCCTATTCCAGCACCCTCCAAACCCCCTCCAAGCCTGTCCCCTTATTCCTGCACCCCCCAAACCCCCCCCCTCCCCCTAAGTCTGTCCCATACTCCAGCACCCCCTTAAGGAGCTTCCATCTGACGCGATACAGGAGGAGGAGTCACCAGGTCGGCATATAATAATTGTGAAGGAAACCCGAAGTGACTTGACAGGACATTGAGTTGGGTTTGTATCTTTAATTGTATGATTCGACAGAGCAACACAAATTCCATATAGCACCGACCATCATCATCTACTGAAGTTAATAGGTAAGAAAAATAATATACTCTAGACTAGCTTAGATAATATGTGTGCATTGCTTATAATTATAGCTTTTAAGGCCAAAATGTCTATCTAACAATGTTCAATCAGTGTACAATGAAAAACACAATTTATCTCTCCAGGTGTGTCCGAAGATTGATTAAATGTGACGAAATATTATGAGAACCATCTGTCTGTCTGGGTAGTTGGTTCTTTTGAGGTTTTATATTTGGAAACTGTTTAATCCGTTCGTTGTGATGATTCAGGTTGATGGGTTAATTCAGGGATAGCCTACTGTGGATGTGTATAAACTTTGACACAATAATTATTACGTCTCTTCATAAAGCTGACATATGTTGAATCTACACTAGTGATGGTAGTGAGAGAATACCTATAATGAGTGTCACTAGTAAAACACACCGAATATGAATGGTGAATTGGTACAGTCATGGTCAATAGTCCTGCAACACCTTCCAATGAGATGACCTCGAAAAATGATCTGAAGCTATAGCTGTTGGTGTGTGCAATATTGGTTCATAAGATTCACTCAAATGGCTCGCTTTTATTCACCAGGTTGCAGGACTTTAGACCATGACTGTACATACCTCGGTTCACGGATAAATTTAGGCCTGCCACCTGTACAGTCGGCGGCAAAAGTCCTGTCGCCTCACTTGCTTCACCGAGGCACGCGATGCTCATAGACTCGAGATTATTAGGTGTAGAAAACATGCGTATGTCTCGAGTCCAAAAACACTGCTTGTCTCGGTAAAGCAAGTGAGGCGACAGGACTTTTGCCGCCGACTGTACAGTACATCAGTGTTACAGACATGTGTGTTGCTGGCTCAACATTTCTCAAACGGTGTCACCAAATTCAGGGAAGATAGTTGTGTCTTACGTGGAACAGTAAATGTCTTACACGAAATAAATGCAAGTTGATACAGGCCAACCCTCACGACCTATTTAAGGGAGAAGTACAGTGTTGGAAAATCTGAAGCAAATGATTCCTCCAAACTATTCCAGGAAACAGAACACCATTATTTTTGTTCATCTGGTCCTGTTTCCTGGCATAGTTTGGAGGAATCATGGCACTCCAATGTAACAAAAGTGTATTGCCCCCTTAAGGAAGTAATTCTTTTTTGGTACATTGGAGTGCCATGATTCCTCCAAAGTATGACAGGAAACAGGACCAGATGAACAAAATAATGGTGTCCTGTTGCTTGGAATAGTTTGGAGGATTCGATTGCCCCAGATTTACCAACACAAAACTTCCCCCTTAAGAGAACTTTGTGACTGACAAGTGGCACAAGACCCCGTAAGTCAATACAGGCACGCACTGAAGCCTGTGGGAACTGAGGCCATTTTCTGTGATCACGACCATAACAAATCCTGTGTGATGTGCTCCAATGAGTTCTAACAGAGGTGGACAGGTGAATCTAGGTTGATACTGTAACATTTGGGATAACAGTAATAGGGAAAGGTAGGTTTCAAAAATCATTCTTGGCTCACGGCTCACTCATTGTTTGTTAAATTGTTATTCAGTGTTCTGTAATATATGTCAATGTTATTATTTGCACATTATTATAATTAGACGCGTTCAATTGTTTTCATCAAGAATAATAAATACAATACTAGGATTATAATACTATACTAGAATTAATGAATACAATGAACACTTGTCATCTTAGTTCATTCAGTATAAAGGAACACAGGACTCGCTAGTATCATAATGTATATTGATGCAAGTTGTGTTAGTATTATACATGTTATTTAAGGGGGAAATTTTGTGGTGGTAAATCTGGAGCAAAAATGAATCCTCCAAACTATTCCAAGCAACAGAACAAGATTATTTTTGCTCTTCTGGTCCAGTTTCCTAGCATACTTTGGAGGAATCAAGGCACTCCAATGTACCAATGTACCAAAAAAGAATTACGACCTTAAATCATACTGCATCACCATAAACAACTTGGGGCTTAAGTTGTTTCCTTTAATATATTTATAGATTGATTTACATACAATTGATCAGGGAAATAAAAAGTTTGAGTTTGTGCGTCGAGATTATCTTATGATACAGAAGAGGAGAAATAGATTTAACAGTTAGTTTCACTCTTAAGGACCCTGTGTTCATGTATAAGAATTGGAGGCTTCTGATTCCTCCTGACCATGCCACGAAACTAGCTCCTTCCATATAGGTGGTGTTTCGTGCCCATATTTGAAGGACTCATTTACCTCCAATTTTCTTTACTACATCACAGGGTCCTTTAATTTAAGTAGAAATCCACAAATTTGATGTAAGATTTGTCTGATTGCTCTCTCGTGAATCAAGGAATATCGTATCAAAGTGATCCTTGTTTAACAGTTGAAAATTTTGTCACAATAATGGGAACTGGTGTTAGGTAAGATTTTCCGCTTCATGATATAATTGTGTTTGGTTTTATATATACATATTTTCACTGTATTTTTTTTTTTTTTTTTTTTTTTTTTTTTTTTTTGTACGGTACGAGCGTGGTTTTCTATCCGATTTAATCATACTACTCGCAAATCGATATGCCTTATATTATATTTCTTTGCTTTTTCCGTTTCCCCTTTTTTTTCCTTTTCCTCCTAGTTTTTCCTTCTCCCTTATTACTTTCCTCTCCTCTCCTCACCGTTCTTTCCTCCTTCGTCTTTTCCCTACCGATATAATCATACTACTCACATAGTTTTGCTTTATATTATATATTTTTTGCTTCTTCTGTTTCCTTTTTTTCCCTGTTCCTCCTAGTTCTTCCATCTCCCTTATTACTCTCCTCTCCTCTCCTCTCCTCTCCTTTCTTCACCGTTCCTTCCTCCTCCGTCTTTTCCTTACCGATATAATCATACTACTCGCATCTTTTCCTTTTTTTCCCTGTTCCTCCTAGTTCTTCCTTCTCCCTTACTCTCCTCTCCTCTCCTCTCCTCTCCTTTCTTCACCGTTCCTTCCTCCTCCGTCTCTTCCATCCACGTCACGGTTTTCCCTCTGATATCCCGTACGACATCACAAGACTCCCGACCCATCCTTCCTTCCATCCTTCATTCCATCCTTCTTTCCTTCCATCCTTCATTCCATCCTTCATTCCATCCATCCTTCCTTCCTTCATTCCATCCTTCTATCCATCCATCCTTCATTCCATCCTTCCTTCCATCCATCCATCCTTCCTTCCTTCCTTCCTTCATTCCATCCTTCTATCCATCCTTCCTTCCATCCTTTCATACATCCTTCCTTCCATCCATCCATCCTTCATTCCATCCTTTCATACATCCTTCCTTCCATCCATCCTTCATTCCATCCATCCATCCATCCTTCATTCCATCCTTTCATACATCCTTCCTTCCATCCTTCCATCCTTCCATCCTTCCTTCCTTCCTTCCTTCATTCTCAGACTCACTGATTTGCCTCGTCTTCTCAACCATTCCATGCATTCTCTTCCCTTCATAAACACAAATTACCCCCGACAGGTTAGTTACACACACACACACACACACACACACACACACACACACACACACACACACACACACACACACACACACACATACACATACACATACACATACACATACACATACACATACACATACACATACACATACACATACACATACACATACACATACACATACACATACACATACACATACACATACACATACACATACACATACACATACACATACACATACACATACACATACACATACACATACACATACACATACACACACAAATGCTACGACGATAAAAAAAAAAATAATAATAATAATAATAATGAATCCACGGTAATGGTCTGCGATAAACATAACTGACTTTGTTGTTAATAATAATAATAATAATGGTTAATAATAATAATAATGGTTACTCCCTGTTAATAATAGTAATGGTTACCCACTGTTAATATTTATAATGGTTACTCCCTGTTAATAAATAATAATGGTTACTCACTGTTAATAATAGTAATGGTTACTCACTGTTAATAAATAATAATGGTTACTCCCTGTTAATAATAATAATGGTTACTCACTGTTAATAATAATAATGGTTACTCCCTGTTAATAAATAATAATGGTTACTCCTTTTTAATAATAATACGTTACTCCCTGTGAATAATAAGGCAGATGTGTAACAAACGTGAATATTCTCTACAGTAGATAATATATTAAGTAGGCTATGTCGATTGAAAATATGTGCCCGTAATATTTCTAACAATTAAACTGCTCCAGCACAAATCGATATTAAAATCTTTAAATACAAATTAACAAGTTTGGAGTTTGGAAGAAGTGGTTGATGTTGTTAATCAGTAAAAAACAAATTGTCTATTATTTTTACACAGACTGCGAAAGACATTGTTTATAATTCAAAGTTTAAAGTGTAGACATTTTTAGCTGGACTGTAGTTCTTGTGATTATTTTTTGTACCATGACAATGCAAAACGTTCTTTATAATTTATCATAAAACATCGAGTAATATGTCTCTACTTTAATTAAGGACCCTGTGATCGTGTATGAGGCTTGGTGGCTTCTGATTCCTCCTAGACTATGGCACGAAACAAGCTCCTTCGATATAGGTGGTGTTTCGTGGCATTGTATTAAGGACTCACTAACCTCCAATTTTTTTTTGCAACACACACAGCGAAGAAGAACTCTATTTGTGTTCCCATTTCTTCTCTTAATCGCAATATTTTTTTTCATGATAGAACAAGTTAGCCTCATTAAAAGAATGGAATCTGTTTTAAGAGAATTCAACGCAAAGCACAGCGCCCTATTATAGTACTGAAAGACCCTGTAGGAGAATGGAGAAGGTGATTGAGAGATGGGACAGTAAGCACGAAGGAAATAGACAGCAGGAGAGGAGGGATAGTTGAAGAATTGAAATGCCTACAGGGAAGAATGGGCTCCC
>JAWQEG010000518.1:70000-73671 GCA_033782935.1 Petrolisthes cinctipes | reverse complement strand
CTAACCTAACCTAACCTAACCTAACCTAACCTAACCTAACCTAACCTAACCTAACCTAACCTAACCTAACCTAACCTAACCTAACCTAACCTAACCTAACCTAACCTAACCTAACCTAACCTAACCTAACCTAACCTAACCTAACCTAACCTAACCTAACCTAACCTAACCTAACCTAACCTAACCTAACCTAACCTAACCTAACCTAACCTAACCTAACCTAACCTAACCTAACCTAACCTAACCTAACCTAACCTAACCTAACCTAACCTAACCTAACCTAACCTAACCTAACCTAACCTAACCTAACCTAACCTAACCTAACCTAACCTAACCTAACCTAACCTAACCTAACCTAACCTAACCTAACCTAACCTAACCTAACCTAACCTAACCTAACCTAACCTAACCTAACCTAACCTAACCTAACCTAACCTAACCTAACCTAACCTAACCTAACCTAACCTAACCTAACCTAACCTAACCTAACCTAACCTAACCTAACCTAACCTAACCTAACCTAACCTAACCTAACCTAACCTAACCTAACCTAACCTAACCTAACCTAACCTAACCTAACCTAACCTAACCTAACCTAACCTAACCTAACCTAACCTAACCTAACCTAACCTAACCTAACCTAACCTAACCTAACCTAACCTAACCTAACCTAACCTAACCTAACCTAACCTAACCTAACCTAACCTAACCTAACCTAACCTAACCTAACCTAACCTAACCTAACCTAACCTAACCTAACCTAACCTAACCTAACCTAACCTAACCTAACCTAACCTAACCTAACCTAACCTAACCTAACCTAACCTAACCTAACCTAACCTAACCTAACCTAACCTAACCTAACCTAACCTAACCTAACCTAACCTAACCTAACCTAACCTAACCTAACCTAACCTAACCTAACCTAACCTAACCTAACCTAACCTAACCTAACCTAACCTAACCTAACCTAACCTAACCTAACCTAACCTAACCTAACCTAACCTAACCTAACCTAACCTAACCTAACCTAACCTAACCTAACCTAACCTAACCTAACCTAACCTAACCTAACCTAACCTAACCTAACCTAACCTAACCTAACCTAACCTAACCTAACCTAACCTAACCTAACCTAACCTAACCTAACCTAACCTAACCTAACCTAACCTAACCTAACCTAACCTAACCTAACCTAACCTAACCTAACCTAACCTAACCTAACCTAACCTAACCTAACCTAACCTAACCTAACCTAACCTAACCTAACCTAACCTAACCTAACCTAACCTAACCTAACCTAACCTAACCTAACCTAACCTAACCTAACCTAACCTAACCTAACCTAACCTAACCTAACCTAACCTAACCTAACCTAACCTAACCTAACCTAACCTAACCTAACCTAACCTAACCTAACCTAACCTAACCTAACCTAACCTAACCTAACCTAACCTAACCTAACCTAACCTAACCTAACCTAACCTAACCTAACCTAACCTAACCTAACCTAACCTAACCTAACCTAACCTAACCTAACCTAACCTAACCTAACCTAACCTAACCTAACCTAACCTAACCTAACCTAACCTAACCTAACCTAACCTAACCTAACCTAACCTAACCTAACCTAACCTAACCTAACCTAACCTAACCTAACCTAACCTAACCTAACCTAACCTAACCTAACCTAACCTAACCTAACCTAACCTAACCTAACCTAACCTAACCTAACCTAACCTAACCTAACCTAACCTAACCTAACCTAACCTAACCTAACCTAACCTAACCAACCTAACCTAACCTAACCTAACCTAACCTAACCTAACCTAACCTAACCTAACCTAACCAACCTAACCTAACCTAACCTAACCTAACCTAACCTAACCTAACCTAACCTAACCTAACCTAACCTAACCTAACCTAACCTAACCTAACCTAACCTAACCTAACCTAACCTAACCTAACCTAACCTAACCTAACCTAACCTAACCTAACCTAACCTAACCTAACCTAACCTAACCTAACCTAACCTAACCTAACCTAACCTAACCTAACCTAACCTAACCTAACCTAACCTAACCTAACCTAACCTAACCTAACCTAACCTAACCTAACCTAACCTAACCTAACCTAACCTAACCTAACCTAACCTAACCTAACCTAACCTAACCTAACCTAACCTAACCTAACCTAACCTAACCTAACCTAACCTAACCTAACCTAACCTAACCTAACCTAACCTAACCTAACCTAACCTAACCTAACCTAACCTAACCTAACCTAACCTAACCTAACCTAACCTAACCTAACCTAACCTAACCTAACCTAACCTAACCTAACCTAACCTAACCTAACCTAACCTAACCTAACCTAACCTAACCTAACCTAACCTAACCTAACCTAACCTAACCTAACCTAACCTAACCTAACCTAACCTAACCTAACCTAACCTAACCTAACCTAACCTAACCTAACCTAACCTAACCTAACCTAACCTAACCTAACCTAACCTAACCTAACCTAACCTAACCTAACCTAACCTAACCTAACCTAACCTAACCTAACCTAACCTAACCTAACCTAACCTAACCTAACCTAACCTAACCTAACCTAACCTAACCTAACCTAACCTAACCTAACCTAACCTAACCTAACCTAACCTAACCTAACCTAACCTAACCTAACCTAACCTAACCTAACCTAACCTAACCTAACCTAACCTAACCTAACCTAACCTAACCTAACCTAACCTAACCTAACCTAACCTAACCTAACCTAACCTAACCTAACCTAACCTAACCTAACCTAACCTAACCTAACCTAACCTAACCTAACCTAACCTAACCTAACCTAACCTAACCTAACCTAACCTAACCTAACCTAACCTAACCTAACCTAACCTAACCTAACCTAACCTAACCTAACCTAACCTAACCTAACCTAACCTAACCTAACCTAACCTAACCTAACCTAACCTAACCTAACCTAACCTAACCTAACCTAACCTAACCTAACCTAACCTAACCTAACCTAACCTAACCTAACCTAACCTAACCTAACCTAACCTAACCTAACCTAACCTAACCTAACCTAACCTAACCTAACCTAACCTAACCTAACCTAACCTAACCTAACCTAACCTAACCTAACCTAACCTAACCTAACCTAACCTAACCTAACCTAACCTAACCTAACCTAACCTAACCTAACCTAACCTAACCTAACCTAACCTAACCTAACCTAACCTAACCTAACCTAACCTAACCTAACCTAACCTAACCTAACCTAACCTAACCTAACCTAACCTAACCTAACCTAACCTAACCTAACCTAACCTAACCTAACCTAACCTAACCTAACCTAACCTAACCTAACCTAACCTAACCTAACCTAACCTAACCTAACCTAACCTAACCTAACCTAACCTAACCTAACCTAACCTAACCTAACCTAACCTAACCTAACCTAACCTAACCTAACCTAACCTAACCTAACCTAACCTAACCTAACCTAACCTAACCTAACCTAACCTAACCTAACCTAACCTAACCTAACCTAACCTAACCTAACCTAACCTAACCTAACCTAACCTAACCTAACCTAACCTAACCTAACCTAACCTAACCTAACCTAACCTAACCTAACCTAACCTAACCTAACCTAACCTA
>JAWQEG010000518.1:55000-60000 GCA_033782935.1 Petrolisthes cinctipes | reverse complement strand
GTTAGGTTAGGTTAGGTTTGAGGTTAGGTTTGGTTTGAGGTTAGGTTAGGTTTGGTTTGAGGTTAGGTTAGGTTAGGTTTGAGGTTAGGTTAGGTTAGGTTAGGTTTGAGGTTAGGTTAGGTTAGGTTAGGTTTGAGGGTAGGTTAGGTTAGGTTAGGTTTGAGGTTAGGTTAGGTTAGGTTAGGTTTGAGGTTAGGTTAGGTTTGGTTTGAGATTAGGTTAGGTTAGGTTAGGTTTAAGGTTAGGTTAGGTTAGGTTAGGTTTGAGGTTAGGTTAGGTTAGGTTTGAGGTGAGGTTAGGTTAGGTTAGGTTTGAGGTTAGGTTAGGTTAGGTTAGGTTTGAGCTTAGGTTAGGTTAGGTTAGGTTTGAGCTTAGGTTAGGTTAGGTTAGGTTTGAGGTTAGGTTAGGTTAGGTTAGGTTTGAGGTTAGGTTAGGTTAGGTTTGAGGTTAGGTTAGGTTAGGTTAGGTTTGAGGTTAGGTTAGGTTTGAGGTTAGGTTAGGTTTGGTTAGGTTTGAGGTTAGGTTAGGTTAGGTTAGGTTTGAGGTTAGGTTAGGTTAGGTTTGAGGTTAGGTTAGGTTAGGTTAGGTTTGAGGTTATGTTAGGTTAGGTTAGAGGTTAGGTTAGGTTTGAAGTTAGGTTAGGTTAGGTTAGGTTTGAGTTTAGGTTAGGTTAGGTTAGGTTTGAGGTTAGGTTAGGTTTGGTTAGGTTAGGTTGGGTTAGGTTTGAGGTTAGGTTAGGTTAGGTTTGAGGTTAGGTTAGGTTAGGTTTCAGGTTAGGTTAGGTTAGGTTAGGTTTGAGGTTAGGTTAGGTTAGGTTTGAGATTAGGTTAGGTTAGGTTAGGTGAGGTTAGGTTAGGTTAGGTTAGGTTAGGTTTGAGGTTAGGTTTGGTTAGGTTAGGTTAGGTTTGAGGTTAGGTTAGGTTTGAGGTTAGGTTAGGTTAGGTTAGGTTAGGTTTGAGGTTAGGTTAGGTTAGGTTAGGTTTGAGGTTAGGTTAGGTTAAGTTAAGTTTGAGGTTAGGTTAGGTTAGGTTAGGTTTGAGGTTAGGTTTGGTTTGAGGTTAGTTTAGGTTAGGTTTGAGGTTAGGTTAGGTTTGAGGTTAGGTTAGGTTAGGTTAGGTTTGAGGTTAGGTTAGGTTAGGTTAGGGTTGTGGGTAGGTTAGGTTAGGTTAGGTTTGAGGTTAGGTTAGGTTAGGTTAGTTTTGAGGTTAGGTTAGGTTAGGTTTCAGATTAGGTTAGGTTAGGTTTAAGGTTAGGTTAGGTTAGGTTAGGTTTAGGGTTAGGTTAGGTTAGGTTAGGTTTGAGGTTAGGTTAGATTAGGTTAGGTTTGAGGTTAGGTTAAGTTAAGTTTGAGGTTAGGTTAGGTTAGGTTAGGTTTGAGGTTAGGTTTGGTGTGAGGTTAGGTTAGGTTAGGTTTGAGGTTAGGTTAGGTTAGGTTTGAGGTTAGGTTAGGTTAGGTTAGGTTTAAGGTTAGGTTAGGTTAGGTTAGGTTTGAGGGTAGGTTAGGTTAGGTTAGGTTTGAGGTTAGGTTAGGTTAGGATAGGTTTGAGGTTAGGTTAGGTTAGGTTAGGTTTGAGGTTAGGTTAGGTTAGGTGTAAGATTAGGTTAGGTTAGGTTTAAGGTTAGGTTAGGTTAGGTTAGGTTTGAGGTTAGGTTAGGTTAGGTTTGAGGTGAGTTTAGGTTAGGTTAGGTTTAAAGTTTGGTTAGGTTAGGTTAGGTTTGAGCTAAGGTTAGGTTAGGTTAGGTTTGAGGTTAGGTTAGGTTAGGTTAGTTTTGAGGTTAGGTTAGGTTTGGTTAGGTTTGAGGTTAGGTTAGGCTAGGTTTGAGGTTAGGTTAGGTTAGGTTCGGTTTGAGGTTAGGTTAGGTTAGGTTAGGTTTGAGGTTAGGTTAGGTTAGGTTAGGTTTGAGGTTAGGTTAGGTTAGGTTAGGTTAGGTTAGGTTAGGTTTGAGGTTAGGTTAGGTTAGGTTAGGTTTGAGGTTAGGTTAGGTTAGGTTAGGTTTTAGGTTAGGTTAGGTTAGGTTAGGTTTGAGGTTAGTTTAGGTTAGGTTAGGTTTGAGATTATGTTAGGTTAGGTTAGGTTTGAGGTTAGGTGAGGTTAGGTTAGGTTAGGTTAGGTTAGGTTAGGTTTGAGGTTAGGTTTGGTTAGGTTAGGTTAGGTTTGAGGTTAGGTTAGATTAGGTTAGGTTTGAGGTTAGGTTTGGTTAGGTTTGGGGTTAGGTTAGGTTAGGTTAGGTTAGGTTTGAGGTTAGGTTTGAGGTTAGGTTAGGTTAGGTTTGAGGTTAGGTTAGGTTAGGTTAGGTTAGGTTTGAGGTTAGGTTTGAGGTTAGGTTAGGTTAGGTTTGAGGTTAGGTTTGAGGTTTGGTTAGGTTAGGTTTGAGGTTAGGTTAGGTTAGGTTAGGTTAGGTTTGAGGTTAGGTTAGGTTAGGTTAGGTTTGAGGTTAGGTTAGGTTAGTTTAGGTTAGGTTAGGTTTGAGGTTAGGTTAGGTTAGGTTTGAGGTTAGGTTAGGTTAGGTTTGAGGTTAGGTTGGGTTAGGTTAGGTTTGAGGTTAGGTTAGGTTAGCTCTTAGGTTAGGTTAGGTTAGGTTAGGTTAGGTTTGAGGTTAGGTTAGGTTGGGTTAGGTTAGGTTAGGTTATGTTATGTTAGGTTTGAGGTTCGGTTAGGTTAGGTTTGAGGATAGGTTAGGTTAGGTTAGGTTAGGTTTGAGGTTAGGTTATGTTAGGTTAGGTTTGAGGTTAGGTTAGGTGAGGTTAGGTTAGGATAGGTTTAAGGTTAGGTTAGGTTAGGTTTGAGGTTAGGTTAGGTTAGGTTAGGTTTGAGGTTAGGTTAGGTTAGGTTTGAGGTTAGGTTAGGTTAGGTTAGATTTGAGGTTAGGTTAGGTTAGGTTAGGTTAGGTTTGAGGTTAAGTTAGGTTAGGTTAGGTTTGAGGTTAGGTTAGGTTAGGTTAGGTTTGAGGTTAGGTTAGGTTAGGTTAGGTTTGAGGTTAGGTTAGGTTAGGTTAGGTTTGAGGTTAGGTTAGGTTAGGTTAGGTTTGAGGTTAGGTTAGGTTAGGTTTGAGGTTAGGTTAGGTTAGGTTTGAGGATAGGTTAGGTTAGGTTAGGTTTGAGGTTAGGTTAGGTTAGGTTTGAGGTTAGGTTAGGTTTGAGGTTAGGTTAGGTTAGGTTTGAGGTTAGTTTAGGTTAGGTTAGGTTAGGTTAGGTTTGTGGTTAGGTTAGGTTAGGTTAGGTTTGAGGTTAGGTTAGGTTAGGTTAGGTCTGAGGTTAGGTTAGGTTAAGTTAGGTTAGGTTTGAGGTTGGGTTAGGTTAGGTTAGGTAATGTTAGGTTTGAGGTTAGGTTAGGTTTGAGGTTAGGTTAGGTTAGGTTAGGTTTGAGGTTAGGTTAGGTTAGGTTAGGTTTGAGGTTATGTTAGGTTAGGTTAGGTTTGAGGTTAGGTTAGGTTAGGTTAGGTTTGAGGTTAGGTTAGGTGAGGTTAGGTTAGGTTAGGTTTAAGGTTAGGTTAGGGTAGGTTAGGTTTGAGGTTAGGTTAGGTTAGGTTAGGTTTGAGGTTAGGTTAGGTTAGGTTTCAGGCTAGGTTAGGTTAGGTTAGGTTAGGTTAGGTTTGAGGTTAGGTTAGGTGAGGTTAGGTTAGGTTAGGTTTAAGGTTAGGTTAGGTTAGGTTAGGTTTAAGGTTAGGTTATGTTAGGTTTGAGGTTAGGTTAGGTTAGGTTTGAGGTTAGGTTAGGTTAGGTTAGGTCTGAGGTTAGGTTTGGTTAGGTTTGAGGTTAGGTTAGGTTTGGTTTGAGGTTAGGTTAGGTTAGGTTTGAGGTTAGGTTAGGTTAGGTTTGAGGTTATGTTAGGTTAGGTGAGGTTAGGTTAGGTTAGGTTAGGTTTGAGGTTAGGTTAGGTTTGAGGTTAGGTTTGGTTAGGTTAGGTTTGAGGTTAGGTTAGGTTAGGTTAGGTTTGAGGATAGGTTAGGTTAGGTTGGGTTTGAGGTTAGGTTAGGTTAGGTTTGAGGTTAGGTTAGGTTAGGTTAGGTTTGAGGTTAGGTTAGGTTAGGTTAGGTTTGAGGTTAGGTTAGGTTAGGTTAGGTTTGAGGTTAGGTTAGGTTAGGTTAGGTTTGAGGTTAGGTTAGGTTAGGTTTGAGGTTAGGTTAGGTTAGGTTTGAGGTTAGGTTAGGTTAGGTTAGGTTTGAGGTTAGGTTAGGTTAGGTTAGGTTTGAGGTTAGGTTTGAGGTTAGGTTAGGTTAGGTTTGAGGTTAGGTTAGGTTAGGTTAGGTTTGAGGTTAGGTTAGGTTAGGTTTGAGGTTAGGTTAGGTTAGGTTTGAGGTTAGGTTAGGTTAGGTTTGAGGTTAGGTTAGGTTAGGTTAGGTTAGGTTTGAGGTTAGGTTAGGTTAGGTTAGGTTTGAGGTTAGGTTAGGTTAGGTTTGAGGTTAGGTTAGGTTAGGTTTGAGGTTAGGTTAGGTTAGGTTTAAGGTTAGGTTAGGTTAGGTTTGAGGTTAGGTTAGGTTGGGTTAAGTTAGGTTTGAGGTTAGGTGAGGTTAGGTTTGAGGTTAGGTGAGGTTAGGTTTGAGGTTAGGTGAGGTTAGGTTTGAGGTTAGGTGAGGTTAGGTTTGAGGTTAGGTGAGGTTAGGTTTGAGGTTAGGTTTGAGGTTAGGTGAGGTTAGGTTTGAGGTTAGGTGAGGTTAGGTTTGAGGTTAGGTGAGGTTAGGTGAGGTTAAGTTTGAGGTTAGGTGAGGTTAGGTTTGAGGTTATGTGAGGTTAGGTTTGAGGTTAGGTGAAGTTAGGTTTGAGGTTATGTGAGGTTAGGTTTGAGGTTATGTGAGGTTAGGTTTGAGGTTTTGTGAGGTTAGGTTTGAGGTTATGTGAGGTTAGGTTTGAGGTTATGTGAAGTTAAGTTTGAGGTTATGTGAGGTTAGGTTTGAGGTTATGTGAGGTTAGGTTTGAGGTTATGTGAGGTTAGGTTTGAGGTTATGTGAGGTTAGGTTTGAGGTTATGTGAGGTTAGGTTTGAGGTTATGTGAGGTTAG
>JAWQEG010000518.1:27500-50000 GCA_033782935.1 Petrolisthes cinctipes | reverse complement strand
GTTAGGTTAGGTTAGGTTATTTTTGAGGTTAGGTTAGGTTAGGTTAGGTTTGAGGTTAGGTTAGGTTAGGTTAGGTTTGAGGTTAGGTTAGGTTAGGTTAGGTTTGAGATTAGGTTAGGTTAGGTTAGGTTTGAGGTTAGGTTAGGTTAGGTTTGAGGTTAGGTTAGGTTAGGTTAGGTTTGAGGTTAGGTTAGGTTTGAGGTTAGGTTAGGTTAGGTTTGAGGTTAGGTTAGGTTAGGTTAGGTTTGAGGTTAGGTTAGGTTAGGTTAGGTTTGAGGTTAGGTTAGGTTAGGTTAGGTTTGAGGTTAGGTTAGGTTAGGTTTAAGGTTAGGTTAGGTTAGGTTTGAGGTTTGGTTAGGTTAGGTTAGGTTTGAGGTTAGGTTAGGTTAGGTTAGGTTTGAGGTTAGGTTAGGTTAGGTTAGGTTTGAGGTTATGTGAGGTTAGGTTTGAGGTTATGTGAGGTTAGGTTTAAGGTTATGTGAGGTTAGGTTTGAGGTTATGTGAGGTTAGGTTTGAGGTTATGTGAGGTTAGGTTTGAGGTTATGTGAGGTTAGGTTTGAGGTTAGGTTTGAGGTTATGTGAGGTTAGGTTTGAGGTTATGTGAGGTTAGGTTTGAGGTTAGGTTAGGTTAGGTTTGAGGTTATGTGAGGTTAGGTTTGAGGTTATGTGAGGTTAGGTTTGAGGTTATGTGAGGTTAGGTTTGAGGTTATGTGAGGTTAGGTTTGAGGTTATGTGAGGTTAGGTTTGAGGTTATGTGAGGTTAGGTTTGAGGTTATGTGAGGTTAGGTTTGAGGTTATGTGAGGTTAGGTTTGAGGTTAGTTTAAGTTAGGTTAGGTTTGAGGTTAGGTTAGGTTTGAGGTTAGGTTAGGTTAGGTTATTTTTGAGGTTAGGTTAGGTTAGGTTAGGTTTGAGGTTAGGTTAGGTTAGGTTTGAGGTTAGGTTAGGTTAGGTTAGGTTTGAGGTTAGGTTAGGTTTGAGGTTAGTTTAGGTTAGGTTAGGTTTGAGGTTAGGTTAGGTTAGTAACCTAACCTAATCTAACCTAACCTAACCTCACATAACCTCAAACCTAACCTCACATAACCTCAAACCTAACCTCACATAACCTCAAACCTAACCTCACATAACCTCAAACCTAACCTCACATAACTTCAAACCTAACCTCACATAACCTCAAACCTAACCTCACATAACCTCAAACCTAACCTCACATAACATCAAATCTAACCTCACATAACTCAAACCTAACCTCACATAACTTAAACCTAACCTCACATAACCTCAAACCAAACCTCACATAACCTCAAACCTAACCTCACATAACCTCAAACCTAACCTCACATAACTTCAAACCTAACCTCACATAACCTCAAACCTAACCTCACATAACCTCAAACCTAACCTAACCTAACCTAACCTCAAAAATAACCTAACCTAACCTAACCTCAAACCTAACCTCAAACCTAACCTAACTTAAACTAACCTCAAACATAACCTCACATAACCTCAAACCTAACCTCACATAACCTCAAACCTAACCTCACATAACCTCAAACCTAACCTCACATAACCTCAAACCTAACCTCACATAACCTCAAACCTAACCTCACATAACCTCAAACCTAACCTCACATAACCTCAAACCTAACCTCACATAACCTCAAACCTAACCTCACATAACCTCAAACCTAACCTAACCTAACCTCAAACCTAACCTCACATAACCTCAAACCTAACCTCACATAACCTCAAACCTAACCTCACATAACCTCAAACCTAACCTCACATAACCTCAAACCTAACCTCACATAACCTCAAACCTAACCTCACATAACCTCAAACCTAACCTCACATAACCTCAAACCTAACCTCACATAACCTCAAACCTAACCTCACATAACCTTAAACCTAACCTCACATAACCTCAAACCTAACCTAACCTAACCTAACCTCAAACCTAACCTAACCTAACCAAACCTCAAACCTAACCTAACCTAACCAAACCTCAAACCTAACCTAACCTAACCAAACCTCAAACCTAACCTAACCTAACCTAACCTTAAACCTAACCTAACCTAACCTCAAACCTAACCTAACCTAACCTAACCTCAAACCTAACCTAACCTAACCTAACCTTAAACCTAACCTAACCTAACCTCAAACCTAACCTAACCTAACCTAACCTCAAACCTAACCTAACCTCAAACCTAACCTAACCTAACCTAACCTCAAACCTAACCTAACCTAACCTCAAACCTAACCTAACCTAACCTAATCTCAAACCTAACCTAACCTAACCTAACCTCAAACCTAACCTAACCTAACCTAACCTCAAACCTAACCTAACCTAACCTAACCTCAAAAATAACCTAACCTAACCTAACCTCAAACCTAACCTAACCTCAAACCTAACCTAACTTAAACTAACCTCAAACCTAACCTCACATAACCTCAAACCTAACCTCACATAACCTCAAATCTAATCTCACATAACCTTAAACCTAACCTCACATAACCTCAAACCTAACCTCACATAACCTCAAACCTAACCTCACATAACCTCAAACCTAACCTCACATAAACTCAAACCTAACCTCACATAACCTCAAACCTAACCTCACATAACCTCAAACCTAACCTCACATAACCTCAAACCTAACTTCACATAACCTCAAACCTAACCTCACATAACCTCAAACCTAACCTCACATAACCTCAAACCTAACCTCACATAACCTCAAACCTAACCTCACATAACCTCAAACCTAACCTCACATAACCTCAAACCTAACCTCACATAACTTCAAACCTAACCTCACATAACCTCAAACCTAACCTCACATAACCTCAAACCTAACCTCACATAACCTCAAACCTAACCTCACATAACCTCAAACCTAACCTCACATAACCTCAAACCTAACCTCACATAACCTCAAACCTAACCTCACAAAACCTCAAACCTAACCTCATAACCTCAAACCTAACCTCACATAACCTCAAACCTAACCTCACATAACCTCAAACCTAACCTCACATAACCTCAAACCTAACCTCACATAACCTCAAACCTAACCTCACATAACCTCAAACCTAACCTCACATAACCTTAAACCTAACCTCACATAACCTCAAACCTAACCTAACCTAACCTCAAACCTAACCTAACCTAACCTAACCTCAAACCTAACCTAACCTAACCAAACCTCAAACCTAACCTAACCTAACCTAACCTTAAACCTAACCTAACCTAACCTCAAACCTAACCTAACCTAACCTAACCTCAAACCTAACCTAACCTAACCTAACCTCAAACCTAACCTAACCTAACCTAACCTCAAACCTAACCTAACCTAACCTCAAACCTAACCTAACCTCAAACCTAACCTAACATAACCTAACCTCAAACCTAACCTAACCTAACCTCAAACCTAACCTAACCTAACCTAATCTCAAACCTAACCTAACCTAACCTAACCTCAAACCTAACCTAACCTAACCTAACCTCAAACCTAACCTAACCTAACCTAACCTCAAACCTAACCTAACCTAACCTAACCTCAAACCTAACCTAACCTAACCTAACGTCAAACCTAACCTAACCTAACCTCAAACCTAACCTAACCTAACCTAACCTCAAACCTAACCTAACCTAACCAAACCTCAAACCTAACCTAACCTAACCTAACCTCAAACCTAACCTCAAACCTAACCTAACCTAACCTAACCTCAAACCTAACCTAACCTAACCTAACCTCAAACCTAACCTAACCTAACCTAACCTCAAACCTAACCTAACCTAACCTCAAACCTAACCTAACCTCAAACCTAACCTAACCTAACCTAACCTCAAACCTAACCTAACCTAACCTCAAACCTAACCTAACCTAACCTAACCTCAAACCTAACCTAACCTAACCTAACCTCACATAAACTCAAACCTAACCTCACATAATTTCAAACCTAACCTCACATAACCTCAAACCTAACCTCACATAACCTCAAACCTAACCTCACATAACTTAAAACCTAACCTCACATAACCTCAAACCTAACCTCACATAACCTCAAACTTAACCTCACATAACCTTAAACCTAACCTCACATAACCTCAAACCTAACCTAACCTAACCTAACCTCAAACCTAACCTAACCTAACCTAACCTCAAACCTAACCTAACCTAACCTAACCTCAAACCTAACCTAACCTAACCTCAAACCTAACCTCACATAACCTCAAACCTAACCTCACATAACCTCAAACCTAACCTCACATAACCTCAAACCTAACCTCACATAACCTCAAACCTAACCTCACATAACCTCAAACCTAACCTCACATAACCTCAAACCTAACCTCACATAACCTTAAACCTAACCTCACATAACCTCAAACCTAACCTAACCTAACCTAACCTCAAACCTAACCCAACCTAACCTAACCTCAAACCTAACCTAACCTAACCTAACCTCAAACCTAACCTAACCTAACCTAACCTCAAACCTAACCTAACCTAACCTCAAACCTAACCTCACATAACCTCAAACCTAACCTCACATAACCTCAAACCTAACCTCACATAACCTCAAACCTAACCTCACATAACCTCAAACCTAACCTCACATAACCTCAAACCTAACCTCACATAAACTCAAACCTAACCTCACATAACCTCAAACCTAACCTCACATAACCTCAAACCTAACCTCACATAACCTCAAACCTAACCTCACATAACCTCAAACCTAACCTCACATAACCTCAAACCTAACCTCACATAACCTCAAACCTAACCTAACCTAACCTAACCTCAAACCTAACCTAACCTAACCTAACCTCAAACCTAACCTAACCTAACCTCAAACCTAACCTAACCTAACCTAACCTCAAACCTAACCTAACCTAACCTAATCTCAAACCTAACCTAACCTAACCTAACCTCAAACCTAACCTAACCTAACCAAACCTCAAATCTAACCTAACCTAACCAAACCTCAAACCTAACCCAACCTAACCTAACCTTAAACCAAACCTAACCTAACCTCAAACCTAACCTAACCTAACCTAACCTCAAACCTAACCTAACCTAACCTAACCTCAAACCTAACCTAACCTAACCTAACCTCAAACCTAACCTAACCTAACCTCAAACCTAACCTAACCTCAAACCTAACCTAACCTAACCTAACCTCAAACCTAACCTAACCTAACCTCAAACCTAACCTAACCTAACCTAATCTCAAACCTAACCTAACCTAACCTAACCTCAAACCTAACCTAACCTAACCTAACCACAAACCTAACCTAACCTAACCTAACCTCAAAAATAACCTAACCTAACCTAACCTCAAACCTAACCTAACTTAAACTAACCTCAAACCTAACCTCACATAACCTCAAACCTAACCTCACATAACCTCAAACCTAACCTCACATAACCTCAAACCTAACCTCACATAACCTCAAACCTAACCTCACATAACCTCAAACCTAACCTCACATAAACTCAAACCTAACCTCACATAACCTCAAACCTAACCTCACATAACCTCAAACCTAACCTCACATAACCTCAAACCTAACCTCACATAACCTCAAACCTAACCTCACATAACCTCAAACCTAACCTCACATAACCTCAAACCTAACCTCACATAACCTCAAACCTAACCTCACATAACCTCAAACCTAACCTCACATAACCTCAAACCTAACCTCACATAACTTCAAACCTAACCTCACATAACCTCAAACCTAACCTCACATAACCTCAAACCTAACCTCACATAACCTCAAACCTAACCTCACATAACCTCAAACCTAACCTCACATAACCTCAAACCTAACCTCACATAACCTCAAACCTAACCTCACATAACCTCAAACCTAACCTCACATAACCTCAAACCTAACCTCACATAACCTCAAACCTAACCTCACATAACCTCAAACCTAACCTCACATAACCTCAAACCTAACCTCACATAACCTCAAACCTAACCTCACATAACCTCAAACTTAACCTCACATAACCTCAAACCTAACCTCACATAACCTTAAACCTAACCTCACATAACCTCAAACCTAACCTAACCTAACCTAACCTCAAACCTAACCTAACTTAACCTAACCTCAAACCTAACCTAACCTAACCAAACCTCAAACCTAACCTAACCTAACCTAACCTTAAACCTAACCTAACCTAACCTCAAACCTAACCTAACCTAACCTAACCTCAAACCTAACCTAACCTAACCTAACCTCAAACCTAACCTAACCTAACCTAACCTCAAACCTAACCTAACCTAACCTCAAACCTAACCTAACCTCAAACCTAACCTAACCTAACTTAACCTCAAACCTAACCTAACCTAACCTCAAACCTAACCTAACCTAACCTAATCTCAAACCTAACCTAACCTAACCTAACCTCAAACCTAACCTAACCTAACCTAACCTCAAACCTAACCTAACCTAACCTAACCTCAAACCTAACCTAACCTAACCTAACCTCAAACCTAACCTAACCTAACCTAACGTCAAACCTAACCTAACCTAACCTCAAACCTAACCTAACCTAACCTAACCTCAAACCTAACCTAACCTAACCAAACCTCAAACCTAACCTAACCTAACCTAACCTCAAACCTAACCTCAAACCTAACCTAACCTAACCTAACCTCAAACCTAACCTAACCTAACCTAACCTCAAACCTAACCTAACCTAACCTAACCTCAAACCTAACCTAACCTAACCTCAAACCTAACCTAACCTCAAACCTAACCTAACCTAACCTCAAACCTAACCTAACCTAACCTCAAACCTAACCTAACCTAACCTAACCTCAAACCTAACCTAACCTAACCTAACCTCACATAAACTCAAACCTAACCTCACATAACCTCAAACCTAACCTCACATAACTTCAAACCTAACCTCACATAAACTCAAACCTAACCTCACATAACCTCAAACCTAACCTCACATAACCTCAAACCTAACCTCACATAACCTCAAACCTAACCTCACATAACTTTAAACCTAATCTCACATAACCTCAAACCTAACCTCACATAACCTCAAACTTAACCTCACATAACTTCAAACCTAACCTCACATAACCTCAAACCTAACCTCACATAACCTCAAACCTAACCTCACATAACCTCAAACCTAACCTCACATAACCTCAAACCTAACCTCACATAACCTCAAACCTAACCTCACATAACCTCAAACCTAACCTCACATAACCTCAAACCTAACCTCACATAACCTCAAACCTAACCTCACATAACCTCAAACCTAACCTCACATAACCTCAAACCTAACCTCACATAACCTCAAACCTAACCTCACATAACCTCAAACCTAACCTCACATAACCTCAAACCTAACCTCACATAACCTCAAACCTAACCTCACATAACCTTAAACCTAACCTCACATAACCTCAAACCTAACCTAACCTAACCTAACCTCAAACCTAACCTAACCTAACCTAACCTCAAACCTAACCTAACCTAACCAAACCTCAAACCTAACCTAACCTAACCTAACCTCAAACCTAACCTAACCTAACCTAACCTCAAACCTAACCTAACCTAACCTAACCTAACCTCAAACCTAACCTAACCTAACCTAACCTCAAACCTAACCTAACCTAACCTAACCTCAAACCTAACCTAACCTAACCTCAAACCTAACCTAACCTCAAACCTAACCTAACCTAACCTAACCTCAAACCTAACCTAACCTAACCTCAAACCTAACCTAACCTAACCTAATCTCAAACCTAACCTAACCTAACCTAACCTCAAACCTAACCTAACCTAACCTAACCTCAAACCTAACCTAACCTAACCTAACCTCAAACCTAACCTAACCTAACCTAACGTCAATCCTAACCTAACCTAACCTCAAACCTAACCTAACCTAACCTAACCTCAAACCTAACCTAACCTAACCAAACCTCAAACCTAACCTAACCTAACCTAACCTCAAACCTAACCTAACCTAACCTAACCTCAAACCTAACCTAACCTCACATAAACTCAAACCTAACCTCACATAACCTCAAACCTAACCTCACATAACCTCAAACCTAACCTAACCTAACCTAAACTCAAACCTAACCTAACCTAACCTAACGTCAATCCTAACCTAACCTAACCTCAAACCTAACCTAACCTAACCTAACCTCAAACCTAACCTAACCTAACCAAACCTCAAACCTAACCTAACCTAACCTAACCTCAAACCTAACCTAACCTAACCTAACCTCAAACCTAACCTAACCTCACATAAACTCAAACCTAACCTCACATAACCTCAAACCTAACCTCACATAACCTCAAACCTAACCTAACCTAACCTAAACTCAAACCTAACCTAACCTAACCTAACCTCAAACCTAACCTAACCTAACCAAACCTCAAACCTAACCTAACCTAACCTAACCTTAAACCTAACCTAACCTAACCTCAAACCTAACCTAACCTAACCTAACCTCAAACCTAACCTAACCTAACCTAACCTCAAACCTAACCTAACCTAACCTAACCTCAAACCTAACCTAACCTAACCTCAAACCTAACCTAACCTCAAACCTAACCTAACCTAACCTAACCTCAAACCTAACCTAACCTAACCTCAAACCTAACCTAACCTAACCTAATCTCAAACCTAACCTAACCTAACCTAACCTCAAACCTAACCTAACCTAACCTAACCTCAAACCTAACCTAACCTAACCTAACCTCAAACCTAACCTAACCTAACCTAACCTCAAACCTAACCTAACCTAACCTAACGTCAAACCTAACCTAACCTAACCTCAAACCTAACCTAACCTAACCTAACCTCAAACCTAACCTAACCTAACCAAACCTCAAACCTAACCTAACCTAACCTAACCTCAAACCTAACCTAACCTAACCTAACCTCAAACCTAACCTAACCTAACCTAACCTCAAACCTAACCTAACCTCTAACCTAACCTAACCTAACATAACCTCAAACCTAACCTAACCTAACTTCAAACCTAACCTAACCTAACCTAACCTCAAACCTAACCTAACCTAACCTCAAACCTAACCTAACCTAACCTCAAACCTAACCTAACCTAACCTAACCTCAAACCTAACCTAACCTAACCTAACCTCAAACCTAACCTAACCTAACCTAACCTCAAACCTGACCGAACCTAACCTCAAACCTAACCTAACCTAACCTAACCTCAAACCTAACCTAATCTAACCTAACCTTAAACCTAACCTAACCTAACCTCAAACCTAACCTAACCTAACCTCAAACCTAACCTAACCTAACCTCAAACCTAACCTAACCTAAACTAACCTCAAAAATAACCTAACCTCACATAACCTCAAACCTAACCTCACATAACCTCAAACCTAACCTAACCTAACCTCAAACCTAACCTCACATAACCTCAAACCTAACCTCACATAACCTCAAACCTAACCTCACATAACCTCAAACCTAACCTCACATAACCTCAAACCTAACCTCACATAACCTCAAACCTAACCTCACATAACCTCAAACCTAACCTCACATAACCTCAAACCTAACCTCACATAACCTCAAACCTAACCTCACATAACCTTAAACCTAACCTCACATAACCTCAAACCTAACCTAACCTAACCTAACCTCAAACCTAACCTAACCTAACCTAACCTCAAACCTAACCTAACCTAACCTAACCTCAAACCTAACCTAACCTAACCAAAACTCAAACCTAACCTAACCTAACCTAACCTGAAACCTAACCTAACCTAACCTCAAACCTAACCTAACCTAACCTAACCTCAAACCTAACCTAACCTAACCTAACCTCAAACCTAACCTAACCTAACCTAACCTGAAACCTAACCTAACCTAACCTCAAACATAACCTAACCTCAAACCTAACCTAACCTAACCTAACCTCAAACCTAACCTAACCTAACCTCAAACCTAACCTAACCTAACCTAATCTCAAACCTAACCTAACCTAACCTAACCTCAAACCTAACCTAACCTAACCTAACCTCAAACCTAACCTAACCTAACCTAACCTCAAACCTAACCTAACCTAACCTAACCTCAAACCTAACCTAACCTAACCTAACGTCAAACCTAACCTAACCTAACCTCAAACCTAACCTAACCTAACCTAACCTCAAACCTAACCTAACCTAACCAAACCTCAAACCTAACCTAACCTAACCTAACCTCAAACCTAACCTAACCTAACCTAACCTCAAACCTAACCTAACCTAACCTAACCTCAAACCTAACCTAACCTCAAACCTAACCTAATCTAACCTAACCTCAAACCTAACCTAACCTAACCTCAAACCTAACCTAACCTAACCTCAAACCTAACCTAACCTAACCTAACCTCAAACCTAACCTAACCTAACCTAACCTCAAACCTAACCTAACCTAACCTAACCTCAAACCTAACCTAACCTAACCTCAAACCTAACCTAACCTAACCAAACCTCAAACCTAACCTAACCTAACCTAACCTTAAACCTAACCTAACCTAACCTCAAACCTAACCTGACCTAACCTAACCTCAAACCTAACCTAACCTAACCTAACCTCAAACCTAACCTAACCTAACCTAACCTCAAACCTAACCTAACCTCAAACCTAACCTAACCTAACCTAACCTCAAACCTAACCTAACCTAACCTCAAACCTAACCTAACCTAACCTAACCTCAAAAATAACCTAACCTAACCTAACCTCAAACCTAACCTAACCTCAAACCTAACCTAACTTAAACTAACCTCAAACCTAACCTCACATAACCTCAAACCTAACCTCACATAACCTCAAACCTAACCTCACATAACCTCAAACCTAACCTCACATAACCTCAAACCTAACCTCACATAACCTCAAACCGAACCTCACATAACCTCAAACCTAACCTCACATAACCTCAAACCTAACCTCACATAAACTCAAACCTAACCTCACATAACCTCAAACCTAACCTCACATAACTTCAAACCTAACCTCACATAACCTCAAACCTAACCTCACATAACCTCAAACCTAACCTCACATAACCTCAAACCTAACCTCACATAACCTCAAACCTAACCTCACATTACCTCAAACCTAACCTCACATAACTTTAAACCTAACCTCACATAACCTCAAACCTAACCTCACATAACTTCAAACCTAACCTCACATAACCTCAAACCTAACCTCACAAAACCTCAAACCTAACCTCACATAACCTCAAACCTAACCTCACATAACCTCAAACCTAACCTCACATAACCTCAAACCTAACCTCACATAACCTAAAACCTAACCTCACATAACCTCAAACCTAACCTCACATAACCTCAAACCTAACCTCACATAACCTCAAACCTTACCTCACATAACCTCAAACCTAACCTCACATAACCTCAAACCTAACCTCACATAACCTCAAACCTAACCTCACATAACCTCAAACCTAACCTCACATAACCTTAAACCTAACCTCACATAACCTCAAACCTAACTTAACCTAACCTAACCTCAAACCTAACCTAACCTAACCTAACCTCAAACCTAACCTAACCTAACCAAACCTCAAACCTAACCTAACCTAACCTAACCTTAAACCTAACCTAACCTAACCTCAAACCTAACCTAACCTAACTTAACCTCAAACCTAACCTAACCTAACCTAACCTCAAACCTAACCTAACCTAACCTAACCTCAAACCTAACCTAACCTAACCTCAAACCTAACCTAACCTCAAACCTAACCTAACCTAACCTAACCTCAAACCTAACCTAACCTCAAACATAACCTAACTTAAACTAACCTCAAACCTAACCTCACATAACCTCAAACCTAACCTCACATAACCTCAAACCTAACCTCAAACCTAACCTAACCTAACCTCAAACCTAACCTAACCTAACCTAAAACCTAACCTAAACTAACCTAATCTCAAACCTAACCTAACCTAACCTAACCTCAAACCTAACCTAACCTAACCTAACCTCAAACCTAACCTAACCTAACCTAACCTCAAAAATAACCTAACCTAACCTAACCTCAAACCTAACCTAACCTCAAACCTAACCTAACTTAAACTAACCTCAAACCTAACCTCACATAACCTCAAACCTAACCTCACATAACCTCAAACCTAACCTCATATAACCTCAAACCTAACCTCACATAACCTCAAACCTAACCTCACATAACCTCAAACCTAACCTCACATAACCTCAAACCTAACCTCACATAACCTCAAACCTAACCTCACATAACCTCAAACCTAACCTCACATAACTCCAAACCTAACCTCACATAACCTCAAACCTAACCACACATAACCTCAAACCTAACCTCACATAACCTTAAACCTAACCTCACATAACCTCAAACCTAACCTAACCTAACCTAACCTCAAACCTAACCTAACCTAACCTAACCTCAAACCTAACCTAACCTAACCAAACCTCAAACCTAACCTAACCTAACCTAACCTTAAACCTAACCTAACCTAACCTCAAACCTAACCTAACCTAACCTAACCTCAAACCTAACCTAACCTAACCTCAAACCTAACCTAACCTCAAACCTAACCTAACCTAACCTAACCTCAAACCTAACCTAACCTAACCTCAAACCTAACCTAACCTAACCTAATCTCAAACCTAACCTAACCTAACCTAACCTCAAACCTAACCTAACCTAACCTAACCTCAAACCTAACCTAACCTAACCTAACCTCAAACCTAACCTAACCTAACCTCAAACCTAACCTAACCTAACCTAACGTCAAACCTAACCTAACCTAACCTCAAACCTAACCTAACCTAACCTAACCTCAAACCTAACCTAACCTAACCAAACCTCAAACCTAACCTAACCTAACCTAACCTCAAACCTAACCTAACCTAACCTAACCTCAAACCTAACTTAACCAAACCTCAAACCTAACCTAACCTAACCTAACCTCAAACCTAACCTAACCTCACATAAACTCAAACCTAACCTCACAAAACCTCAAACCTAACCTCACATAACTTCAAACCTAACCTCACATAACCTCAAACCTAACCTCACATAACCTCAAACCTAACCTCACATAACCTCAAACCTAACCTCACATAACCTCAAACCTAACCTCACATAACCTCAAACCTAACCTCACATAACTTTAAACCTAACCTCACATAACCTCAAACCTAACCTCACATAACCTCAAACTTAACCTCACATATCTTCAAACCTAACCTCACATAACCTCAAACCTAACCTCACATAACCTCAAACCTAACCTCACATAACCTCAAACCTAACCTCACATAACCTCAAACCTAACCTCACATAACCTCAAACCTAACCTCACATAACCTCAAACCTAATCTCACATAACCTCAAACCTAACCTCACATAACCTCAAACCTAACCTCACATAACCTCAAACCTAACCTCACATAACCTCAAACCTAACCTCACATAACTTCAAACCTAACCTAACCTAACCTAACTTCAAACCTAACCTAACCTCACCTAACCTCAAACCTAACCTAACCTAACCTCAAACCTAACCTAACCTAACCTCAAACCTAACCTAACCTAACCTAACCTCAAACCTAACCTAGCCTAACCTAACCTCAAACCTAACCTAACCTAACCTAACCTCAAACCTAACCTAACCTAACCTAACCTCAAACCTAACCTCACATAACCTCAAACCTAACCTAACCTAACCTAACCTCAAACCTAACCTAACCTAACCAAACCTCAAACCTAACCTAACACATAACCTCAAACCTAACCTAACCTAACCTAACCTCAAACCTAACCTAAACTAACCTAACCTCAAACCTAACCTAACCTAACCAAACCTCAAACCTAACCTAACCTAACCTAACCTCAAACCTAACATAACCTAACCTAACTTCAAACCTAACCTAACCTAATCTAACCTCAAACCTAACCTAACCTAACCTAACCTCAAACCTAACCTAACCTAACCTCAAACCTAACCTAACCTCAAACCTAACCTAACCTAACCTAACCTCAAACCTAACCTAACCTAACCTCAAACCTAACCTAACCTAATCTCAAACCTAACCTAACCTAACCTAACCTCAAACCTAACCTAACCTAACCTAACCTCAAACCTAACCTAACCTAACCTAACCTCAAACCTAACCTAACCTAACCTAATGTCAAACCTAACCTAACCTAACCTCAAACCTAACCTAACCTAACCTAACCTCAAACCTAACCTAACCTAACCAAACCTCAAACCTAACCTAACCTAACCTAACCTCAAACCTAACCTAACCTAACCTAACCTCAAACCTAACCTAACCTCACATAAACTCAAACCTAACCTCACATAACCTCAAACCTAACCTCACATAACTTCAAACCTAACCTCACATAACCTCAAACCTAACCTCACATAACCTCAAACCTAACCTCACATAACCTCAAACCTAACCTCACATAACCTCAAACCTAACCTCACATAACCTCAAACCTAACCTCACATAACTTTAAACCTAACCTCACATAACCTCAAACCTAACCTCACATAACCTCAAACTTAACCTCACATAACTTCAAACCTAACCTCACATAACCTCAAACCTAACCTCACATAACCTCAAACCTAACCTCACATAACCTCAAACCTAACCTCACATAACCTCAAACCTAACCTCACATAACCTCAAACCTAACCTCACATAACCTCAAACCTAACCTCACATAACCTCAAACCTAACCTCACATAACCTCAAACCTAACCTCACATAACCTCAAACCTAACCTCACATAACCTCAAACCTAACCTCACATAACCTCAAACCTAACCTCACATAACCTCAAACCTAACCTCACATAACCTCAAACCTAACCTCACATAACCGCAAACCTAACCTCACATAACCTCAAACCTAACCTCACATAACCTCAAACCTAACCTAACCTAACCTAACCTCAAACCTAACCTAACCTAACCTAACCTCAAACCTAACCTAACCTTACCAAACCTCAAACCTAACCTAACCTAACCTAACCTTAAACCTAACCTAACCTAACCTCAAACCTAACATAACCTAACCTAACCTCAAACCTAACCTAACCTAACCTAACCTCAAACCTAACCTAACCTAACCTAACCTCAAACCTAACCAAACCTAACCTAACCTCAAACCTAACCTAACCTAACCTCAAACCTAACCTAACCTAACCTAATCTCAAACCTAACCTAACCTAACCTAACCTCAAACCTAACCTAACCTAACCTAACCTCAAACCTAACCTAACCTAACCTAACCTCAAACCTAACCTAACCTAACCTAACCTCAAACCTAACCTAACCTAACCTAACGTCAAACCTAACCTAACCTAACCTCAAACCTAACCTAACCTAAACTAACCTCAAAAATAACCTAACCTAACCTAACCTCGAACCTAACCTAACCTCAAACCTAATCTAACTTAAACTAACCTCAAACCTAACCTCACATAACCTCAAACCTAACCTCACATAACCTAACCTCACATAACTTCAAACCTAACCTCACATAACCTCAAACCTAACCTCACATAACCTCAAACCTAACCTCACATAACCTCAAACCTAACCTCACATAACCTCAAACCTAACCTCACATAAACTCAAACCTAACCTCACATATCCTCAAACCTAACCTCACATAACCTCAAACCTAACCTCACATAACCTCAAACCTAACCTCACCTAACCTCAAACCTAACCTAACCCAACCTAACCTAACCTCAAACCTAACCTAACCTAACCTCAGACCAAACCTAACCTAACCTAACCTCACCTAACCACAAACCTAACCTAACCCAACTTAACCTAACCTCAAACCTAAGCTAACCTAACCTAACCTCAAACCTAACCTAACCTAACTTCAAACCTAACCTAACCTAACCTAACCTCAAACCTAACCTAACCTAACCTCAAACCTAACCTAACCTAACCTAACCTCAAACCTAACCTAACCAAACCTAACCTCAAACCTAACCTAACCTAACCTAACCTCAAACCTAACCTAACCTAACCTAACCTCAAACCTAACCTAACCTAACCAAACCTCAAACCTAACCTAACCTAACCTAACCTGAAACCTAACCTAACCTAACCTCAAACCTAACCTAACCTAACCTAACCTCAAACCTAACCTAACCTAACCTAACCTCAAACCTAACCTAACCTAACCTAACCTCAAACCTAACCTAACCTAACCTCAAACCTAACCTAACCTAACCTAACCTCAAACCTAACCTAACCTAACCTCAAACCTAACCTAACCTAAGCTAATCTCAAACCTAACCTAACCTAACCTAACCTCAAACCTAACCTAACCTAACCTAACCTCAAACCTAACCTAACCTAACCTAACCTCAAAAATAACCTAACCTAACCTAACCTCAAACCTAACCTAACCTCAAACCTAACCTAACTTAAACTAACCTCAAACCTAACCTCACATAACCTCAAACCTAACCTCACATAACCTCAAACCTAACCTCACATAACCTCAAACCTAACCTCACATAACCTCAAACCTAACCTCACATAACCTCAAACCTAACCTCACATAACCTCAAACCTAACCTCACATAACCTCAAACCTAACCTCACATAAACTCAAACCTAACCTCACATAACCTCAAACCTAACCTCACATAACTTCAAACCTAACCTCACATAACCTCAAACCTAACCTCACATAACCTCAAACCTAACCTCACATAACCTCAAACCTAACCTCACATAACCTCAAACCTAACCTCACATAACCTCAAACCTAACCTCACATAACTTTAAACCTAACCTCACATAACCTCAAACCTAACCTCACATAACCTCAAACTTAACCTCACATAACTTCAAACCTAACCTCACATAACCTCAAACCTAACCTCACATAACCTCAAACCTAACCTCACATAACCTCAAACCTAACCTCACATAACCTCAAACCTAACCTCACATAACCTCAAACCTAACCTCACATAACCTCAAACCTAACCTCACATAACCTCAAACCTAACCTCACATAACCTCAAACCTAACCTCACATAACCTCAAACCTAACCTCACATAACCTCAAACCTAACCTCACATAACCTCAAACCTAACCTCACATAACCTCAAACCTAACCACACATAACCTCAAACCTAACCTCACATAACCTTAAACCTAACCTCACATAACCTCAAACCTAACCTAACCTAACCTAACCTCAAACCTAACCTAACCTAACCTAACCTCAAACCTAACCTAACCTAACCTAACCTCAAACCTAACCTAACCTAACCAAACCTCAAACCTAAGCTAACCTAACCTAACCTTAAACCTAACCTAACCTAACCTCAAACCTAACCTAACCTAACCTCAAACCTAACCTAACCTAACCTAACCTCAAACCTAACCTAACCTAACCTAACCTCAAACCTAACCTAACCTAACCTCAAACCTAACCTAACCTCAAACCTAACCTAACCTAACCTAACCTCAAACCTAACCTAACCTAACCTCAAACCTAACCTAACCTAACCTAATCTCAAACCTAACCTAACCTAACCTAACCTCAAACCTAACCTAACCTAACCTAACCTCAAACCTAACCTAACCTAACCTAACCTCAAACCTAACCTAACCTAACCTAACCTCAAACCTAACCTAACCTAACCTAACGTCAAACCTAACCTAACCTAACCTCAAACCTAACCTAACCTAACCTAACCTCAAACCTAACCTAACCTAACCAAACCTCAAACCTAACCTAACCTAACCTAACCTCAAACCTAACCTAACCTAACCTAACCTCAAACCTAACCTAACCAAACCTCAAACCTAACCTAACCTAACCTAACCTCAAACCTAACCTAACCTAACCTAACCTCAAACCTAACCTAACCTCACATAAACTCAAATCTAACCTCACATAACCTCAAACCTAACCTCACATAACTTCAAACCTAACCTCACATAACCTCAAACCTAACCTCACATAACCTCAAACCTAACCTCACATAACCTCAAACCTAACCTCACATAACCTCAAACCTAACCTCACATAACCTCAAACCTAACCTCACATAACTTTAAACCTAACCTCACATAACCTCAAACCTAACCTCACATAACCTCAAACTTAACCTCACATAACTTCAAACCTAACCTCACATAACCTCAAACTTAACCTCACATAACCTCAAACCTAACCTCACATAACCTCAAACCTAACCTCACATAACCTCAAACCTAACCTCACATAACCTCAAACCTAACCTCACATAACCTCAAACCTAACCTCACATAACCTCAAACCTAACCTCACATAACCTCAAACCTAACCTCACATAACCTCAAACCTAACCTCACATAACCTCAAACCTAACCTCACATAACCTCAAACCTAACCTCACATAACCTCAAACCTAACCTCACATAACCTCAAACCTAACCTAACCTAACCTAACCTAACCTCACATAACCTTAAACCTAACCTCACATAACCTCAAACCTAACCTAACCTAACCTAACCTCAAACCTAACCTAACCTAACCTAACCTCAAACCTAACCTAACCTAACCAAACCTCAAACCTAACCTAACCTAACCTAACCTCAAACCTAACCTAACCTAACCTAACCTCAAACCTAACCTAACCTAACCTAACCTCAAACCTAACCTAACCTAACCTAACCTCAAACCTAACCTAACCTAACCTCAAACCTAACCTAACCTCAAACCTAACCTAACCTAACCTCAAACCTAACCTAACCTAACCTCAAACCTAACCTAACCTAACCTAATCTCAAACCTAACCTAACCTAACCTAACCTCAAATCTAACCTAACCTAACCTAACCTCAAACCTAACCTAACCTAACCTAACCTCAAACCTAACCTAACCTAACCTAACGTCAAACCTAACCTAACCTAACCTCAAACCTAACCTAACCTAACCTAACCTCAAACCTAACCTAACCTAACCAAACCTCAAACCTAACCTAACCTAACCTAACATCAAACCTAACCTAACCTAACCTAACCTCAAACCTAACCTAACCTCACATAAACTCAAACCTAACCTCACATAACCTCAAACCTAACCTCACATAACTTCAAACCTAACCTCACATAACCTCAAACCTAACCTCACATAACCTCAAACCTAACCTCACATAACCTCAAACCTAACCTCACATAACCTCAAACCTAACCTCACATAACTTTAAACCTAACCACACATAACCTCAAACCTAACCTCACATAACCTCAAACTTAACCTCACATAACTTCAAACCTAACCTCACATAACCTCAAACCTAACCTCACATAACCTCAAACCTAACCTCACATATCCTCAAACCTAACCTCACATAACCTCAAACCTAACCTCACATAACCTCAAACCTAACCTCACATAACCTCAAACCTAACCTCACATAACCTCAAACCTAACCTCACATAACCTCAAACCTAACCTCACATAACCTCAAACCTAACCTCACATAACCTCAAACCTAACCTCACATAACCTCAAACCTAACCTCACATAACCTCAAACCTAACCTCACATAACCTCAAACCTAACCTCACATAACCTTAAACCTAACCTCACATAACCTCAAACCTAACCTAACCTAACCTAACCTCAAACCTAACCTAACCTAACCTAACCTCAAACCTAACCTAACCTAACCAAACCTCAAACCTAACCTAACCTAACCTAACCTTAAACCTAACCTAACCTAAACTCAAACCTAACCTAACCTAACCTAACCTCAAACCTAACCTAACCTAACCTAACCTCAAACCTAACCTAACCTAACCTAACCTCAAACCTAACCTAACCTAACCTCAAACCTAACCTAACCTCAAACCTAACCTAACCTAACCTAACCTCAAACCTAACCTAACCTAACCTCAAACCTAACCTAACCTAACCTAATCTCAAACCTAACCTAACCTAACCTAACCTCAAACCTAACCTAACCTAACCTAACCTCAAACCTAACCTAACCTAACCTAACCTCAAACCTAACCTAACCTAACCTAACCTCAAACCTAACCTAACCTAACCTAACGTCAAACCTAACCTAACCTAACCTCAAACCTAACCTAACCTAACCTAACCTCAAACCTAACCTAACCTAACCAAACCTCAAACCTAACCTAACCTAACCTAACCTCAAACCTAACCTAACCTAACCTCAAACCTAACCTAACCTAACCTAACCTCAAACCTAACCTAACCTCTAACCTAACCTAACCTAACATAACCTCAAACCTAATCTAACCTAACCTAACTTCAAACCTAACCTAACCTAACCTAACCTCAAACCTAACCTAACCTAACCTCAAACCTAACCTAACCTAACCTCAAACCTAACCTAACCTAACCTAACCTCAAACCTAACCTAACCTAACCTCAAACCTAACCTAACCTAACCTAACCTCAAACCTAACCTAACCTAACCTCAAACCTAACCTAACCTAACCAAACCTCAAACCTAACATAACCTAACCTAACCTTAAACCTAACCTAACCTAACCTCAAACCTAACCTGACCTAACCTAACCTCAAACCTAACCTAACCTAACCTAACCTCAAACCTAACCTAACCTAACCTAACCTCAAACCTAACCTAACCTAACCTCAAACCTAACCTAACCTAACCTCAAACCTAACCTAACCAAACCTCAAACCTAACCTAACCTAAACTAACCTCAAAAATAACCTAACCTAACCTAACCTCAAACCTAACCTAACCTCAAACCTAACCTAACTTAAACTAACCTCAAACCTAACCTCACATAACCTCAAACCTAACCTCACATAACCTAACCTCACATAACTTCAAACCTAACCTCACATAACCTCAAACCTAACCTCACATAACCTCAAACCTAACCTCACATAACCTCAAACCTAACCTCACATAACCTCAAACCTAACTTCACATAACCTCAAACCTAACCTCACATAAACTCAAACCTAACCTCACATATCCTCAAACCTAACCTCACATAACCTCAAACCTAACCTCACATAAACTCAAACCTAACCTCACCTAACCTCAAACCTAACCTAACCAAACCTAACCTAACCTCAAACCTAACCTAACCTAACCTCAGACCAAACCTAACCTAACCTAACCTCACCTAACCACAAACCTAACCTAACCCAACCTAACCTAACCTCAAACCTAAGCTAACCTAACCTAACCTCAAACCTAACCTAACCTAACTTCAAACCTAACCTAACCTAACCTAACCTCAAATCTAACCTAACCTAACCTCAAACCTAACCTAACCTAACCTCAAACCTAACCTAACCTAACCTAACCTCAAACCTAACCTAACCTAACCTAACCTCAAACCTAACCTAACCTAACCTAACCTCAAACCTAACCTAACCTAACCTAACCTCAAACCTAACCTAACCTAACCAAACCTCAAACCTAACCTAACCTAACCTAACCTGAAACCTAATCTAACCTAACCTCAAACCTAACCTAACCTAACCTAACCTCAAACCTAACCTAACCTAACCTAACCTGAAACCTAACCTAACCTAACTTAACCTCAAACCTAACCTAACCTAACCTCAAACATAACCTAACCTCAAACCTAACCTAACCTAACCTAACCTCAAACCTAACCTAACCTAACCTCAAACCTAACCTAACCTAACCTAATCTCAAACCAAACCTAACCTAACCTAACCTCAAACCTAACCTAACCTAACCTAACCTCAAACCTAACCTAACCTAACCTAACCTCAAACCTAACCTAACCTAACCTAACCTCAAACCTAACCTAACCTAACCTAACGTCAAACCTAACCTAACCTAACCTCAAACCTAACCTAACCTAACCTAACCTCAAACCTAACCTAACCAAACCTCAAACCTAACCAAACCTAACCTAACCTCAAACCTAACCTAACCTAACCTAACCTCAAACCTAACCTAACCTAACCTAACCTCAAACCTAACCTAACCTCAAACCTAACCTAACCTAACCTAACCTCAAACCTAACCTAACCTAACCTAACCTCAAACCTAACCTAACCTCAAACCTAACCTAACCTAACCTCAAACCTAACCTAACCTCAAACCTAACCTCAAACCTAACCTAACCTAACCTAACCTCAAACCTAACCTAACCTAACCTAACCTCAAACCTAACCTAACCTAACCTCAAACCTAACCTAACCTAACCAAACCTCAAACCTAACCTAACCTAACCTAACCTTAAACCTAACCTAACCTAACCTCAAACCTAACCTGACCTAACCTAACCTCAAACCTAACCTAACCTAACCTAACCTCAAACCTAACCTAACCTAACCTAACCTCAAACCTAACCTAACCTCAAACCTAACCTAACCTTACCTAACCTCAAACCTAACCTAACCTAACCTCAAACCTAACCTAACCTAA
>JAWQEG010000518.1:0-22500 GCA_033782935.1 Petrolisthes cinctipes | reverse complement strand
AACCTCAAACCTAACCTAACCTAACCTAACCTCAAACCTAACCTAACCAAACCTAACCTTAAACCTAACCTAACCTAACGTAACCTCAAACCTAACCTAACCTAACCTAACCTCAAACCTAACCTAACCTAACCTAACCTCAAACCTAACCAAACCTAACCTAACCCTAAACCTAACCTAACCTAACCTAACCTCAAACCTAACCTAACCTCAAACCTAACCTAACCTCAAACCTAATCAAACCTAACCTAATTTCAAACCTAACCTAACCTAACCTCAAACCTAACCTAACCTAACCTCAAACCTAACCTAACCTAACCTAACCTCAAACCTAACCTAACCTAACCTTAAACCTAACCTAACCTAACCTAACCTCACCTAACTTCAAACCTAACCTAACCTAACCTCAAACCTAACCTAACCTAACCTAACCTTAAACCTAACCTAACCTAACCTAACCTCAAACCTAACCAAACCAAACCTAACCTCAAACCTAACCTAACCAAACCTAACCTCAAACCTAACCTAACCTAACCTCAAACCTAACCTAATCTAACCTCAAACCTAACCTAACCTAACCTAACCTCAAACCTAACCTAACCTAACTTAACCTCAAACCTAACCTAACCTAACCTCAAACCTAACCTAACCTAACCTCAAACCTAACCTAACCTAACCTTAAACCTAACCTAACCTAACCTAACCTCACCTAACTTCAAACCTAGCCTAACCTAACCTAACCTCAAACCTAACCTAACCTAACCTCAAACCTAACCTAACCTAACCTAACCTTAAACCTAACCTAACCTAACCTAACCTCAAACCTAACCTAACTTCAAACCTAACCTAACCTAACCTAACCTCAAACCTAACCTAACCTAACCTAACCTCAAACCTAACCTAATCTAACCTCAAACCTAACCTAACCTAACGTAACCTCAAACCTAACCTAACCTAACCTCAAACCTAACCTAACCTAACCTAACCTCAAACCTAACCTAACCTAACCTACCCTCAAACCTAACCTAACCTCAAACCTACCCTAACCTAACCTAACCTCAAACCTAACTAACCTAATCTAACCTCAAACCTAACCTAACCTAACCTAACCTCAAACCTAACCTAACCTAACCCAACCTCAAACCTAACCTAACCTAACCTAACCTCAAACCTAACCTAACCTAACCTCACACCAAACCTAACCTAACCTAACCTCAAACCTAACCTAACCTAACCTCAAACCTAACCTAACCTAACCTAACCTCAAACCTATCCTAACCTAACCTAACCTCAAACCTAACCTAACCTAACCTAACCTTTAAACCTAACCTAACCTAACCTCAAACCTAACCTAACCTAACCTCAAACCTAACCTAACCTAATCTAACCTCAAACCTTACCTAACCTAACCTAACCTCAAACCTAACCAAACCTAACCTAACCTAACCTCAAACCTAACCTAACCTAACCTCAAACCTAACCTAACCTAACCTAACCTCAACCCAAACCTCAATCCAAACCTCAACCTCAACCTCATCTCCAACCTCAGCCCCGACCTTAACCTTAACCTATATCTCAACCTCAATCTCAATCCCAACCTCAACCCAAACCTCAATATTAACCTTAACTTCAACCTCAACCTCAGCCCTAACCTCAACCCAAACTTCAATCCAAACCTCATCCTAAACTCCAACCTCTACCTCAGCCCCAATATCAACCTCAACCTCTATCCCAACCTTAACCAAAACTTCAACCTCAACTCAATCCTCAACCTCAATTCAAATCTCAACACCTACCTCAACCTTTATTACAATCTCAACCTCAATCTCAACCTCAACCCAAACCTCAACCTCAACCTCTATCCCAACCTCAACCACAATTCCAACCTCTAACCAAACCTTAATCCAAGCCTCAACCTTAGCCCAAACCTCAAACCCAAATCTCAAACCAAACCTCAACCTCAACCTCAGCCCAAACCTCAACCCAAACCTCAATCCAAACCTCAACCTCAACTCTAACATAAACCTCAGCCCCAACCTCAACATCAATCTCAATTCCACCCTCAACCTAACCTAACCTAACCTAACCTAACCTAACCTAACCTAACCTCAAACCTAACCTAACCAAACCTAACCTTAAACCTAACCTAACCTAACGTAACCTCAAACCTAACCTAACCTAACCTAACCTCAAACCTAACCTAACCTAACCTAACCTCAAACCTAACCAAACCTAACCTAACCCTAAACCTAACCTAACCTAACCTAACCTCAAACCTAACCTAACCTGAAACCTAACCTAACCTCAAACCTAATCTAACCTAACCTAATTTCAAACCTAACCTAACCTAACCTCAAACCTAACCTAACCTAACCTCAAACCTAACCTAACCTAACCTAACCTCAAACCTAACCTAACCTAACCTAACCTCAAACCTAACCTAACCTAACCTTAAACCTAACCTAACCTAACCTAACCTCACCTAACTTCAAACCTAACCTAACCTAACCTCAAACCTAACCTAACCTAACCTCAAACCTAACCTAACCTAACCTAACCTTAAACCTAACCTAACCTAACCTAACCTCAAACCTAACCAAACCAAACCTAACCTCAAACCTAACCTAACCAAACCTAACCTCAAACCTAACCTAACCTAACCTCAAACCTAACCTAATCTAACCTCAAACCTAACCTAACCTAACCTAACCTCAAACCTAACCTAACCTAACCTAACCTCAAACCTAACCTAACCTAACCTCAAACCTAACCTAACCTAACCTCAAACCTAACCTAACCTAACCTTAAACCTAACCTAACCTAACCTAACCTCACCTAACTTCAAACCTAGCCTAACCTAACCTAACCTCAAACCTAACCTAACCTAACCTCAAACCTAACCTAACCTAACCTAACCTTAAACCTAACCTAACCTAACCTAACCTCAAACCTAACCTAACCTCAAACCTAACCTAACCTAACCTAACCTCAAACCTAACCTAACCTAACCTAACCTCAAACCTAACCTAATCTAACCTCAAACCTAACCTAACCTAACCTAACCTCAAACCTAACCTAACCTAACCTCAAACCTAACCTAACCTAACCTCAAACCTAACCTAACCTAACCTAACCTCAAACCTAACCTAACCTAACCTACCCTCAAACCTAACCTAACCTCAAACCTACCCTAACCTAACCTAACCTCAAACCTAACCTAACCTAATCTAACCTCAAACCTAACCTAACCTAACCTAACCTCAAACCTAACCTAACCTAACCCAACCTCAAACCTAACCTAACCAAACCTAACCTCAAACCTAACCTAACCTAACCTCACACCAAACCTAACCTAACCTAACCTCAAACCTAACCTAACCTAACCTCAAACCTAACCTAACCTAACCTAACCTCAAACCTATCCTAACCTAACCTAACCTCAAACCTAACCTAACCTAACCTAACCTTTAAACCTAACCTAACCTAACCTCAAACCTAACCTAACCTAACCTCAAACCTAACCTAACCTAATCTAACCTCAAACCTAACCTAACCTAACCTAACCTCAAACCTAACCAAACCTAACCTAACCTAACCTCAAACCTAACCTAACCTAACCTCAAACCTAACCTAACCTAACCTAACCTCAACCCAAACCTCAATCCAAACCTCAACCTCAACCTCATCTCCAACCTCAGCCCCGACCTTAACCTTAACCTATATCTCAACCTCAATCTCAATCCCAACCTCAACCCAAACCTCAATATTAACCTTAACTTCAACCTCAACCTCAGCCCTAACCTCAACCCAAACTTCAATCCAAACCTCAGCCTAAACTCCAACCTCTACCTCAGCCCCAATATCAACCTCAACCTCTATCCCAACCTTAACCAAAACTTCAACCTCAACTCAATCCTCAACCTCAATCCAAATCTCAACATCTACCTCAACCTTTATTACAATCTCAACCTCAATCCCAACCTCAACCCAAACCTCAACCTCAACCTCTATCCCAACCTCAACCACAATTCCAACCTCTAACCAAACCTTAATCCAAGCCTCAACCTTAGCCCAAACCTCAACCCAAATCTCAAACCAAACCTCAACCTCAACCTCAGCCCAAACCTCAACCCAAACCTCAATCCAAACCTCAACCTCAACTCTAACATAAACCTCAGCCCGAACCTCAACATCAATCTCAATTCCACCCTCAACCTAAACCTCAACCTCATCTCCAACCTCAAATCAAACCTCAATCCAAACCTCAACCTCAACTCCAATCTCAACCTCAGCCCCAACCTCAACCTCTATCCTAACCTCTACTCCTACCTCAACCTCAACCTTAATATATATATAATGTTTAATAATTAATTATTAATAATGCTGGCCTCTGATTGGCCGATAAAATGCTGGCCTCTGATTGGCTGATGAAATGCTGGCCTCTGATTGGCCAATGAAATGCTGGCCTCTGATTGGCCGATGAAATGCTGGCCTCTGATTGGCCGATGAAATGCTGTCCCCTAATTGGCCGATGAAATGCTGGCCTCTGATTGGCCGAAGAAATGCTGGCCTCTGATTGGCCGAAGAATTGCTGGCCTCTGATTGGCCGATGAAATGCTGGCCTCTGATTGGCTAATGAAATGCTGGCCTCTGATTGGCCGATGAAATGCTGGCCTCTGATTGGCCAATCAAATGCTGGTCTCTGATTGGTCGATGAAATGCTGGCATCTGATTGGCCATTGAAATGCTGGCCACTGATTGGCCGATGGAATGCTGGCCTCTGATTGGCCGATGAAATGCTGGCCTCTGATTGGTCGATGGAATGTTGGTCTCTGATTGGATGATGGAATGCTGGCCTTCGATTGGCCGATGGGATGCTGGCCTCTGATTGGCCGATGAAATGCTTGCCTCTGATTGGCCGATGAAATGCTGGCCTCTAATTGGCCAATGAAATGCTGGCCTCTGATTGGCCATTGAAAGGCTGGCCTCTGATTGGCCGTTGAAATGCTGGCCTCTGATTGGCCGAGGAAATGCTGGCCTCTTATTGGCCGAGGAAATGCTGGCCTCTGATTGGCCGATGGAATGCTGGCCTCTGATTGGCCAATGAAATGCTGGCCTCTGATTGGTCAATGGAATGTTGGTCTCTGATTGGCCGATGGAATGCTGGCCTCTGATTGGCCGATGGGATGCTGGCATCTGATTGGCCGATGAAATGCTGGCCACTGATTGGCTGATGAAATGCTGGCCTCTGATTGGTCGATGAAATGCTGGCCTCTGATTGGCCGATGAAATGCTGGCCTCTGGTTTGCCGATGAAATGCTGGCCTCTGATTGGCCAATGAAATGCTGGCCTCTGATTGGCCGATAGAATGCTGGCCTCTGATTGGCCGATGAAATGCTGGCCTCTGATTGGTCGATGGAATGTTGGCCTCTGATTAGCCGATGGAATGCTGGCCTCTGATTGGCCGATGAAATGCTGGCCTCTGATTGGCCGATGAATGCTTGCCTCTGATTGGCTGATGAAATTCTGGCCTCTGATTGGCCGAGGAAATGCTGGCCTCTGATTGGCCGAGGAAATGCTGGCCCTGATTGGCCGAGGAAATGCTGGCCTCTGATTGGCCTATGAAATGCTGTCCTCTGATTGGCTGTTGAAATGCTGGCCTCTGATTGGCCGATGAAATGCTGGCTTCTGATTGGCCGATGGAATGCTGGCTTCTGATTGGCCGATGAAATGCTGGCCGCTGATTGGCCGATGATATGCGAGCCCCTGATTGGCCGATGATATGCTGGCCCCTGATTGGCTGATGAAATGCTGGCCTCTGATTGGTAGATGAAATGCTGGCCTCTGATTGGCCAAGGAATTGCTGGCCTCTGATTGGCCAATGAAATGCTGGCCTCTGATTGGCCAATGGATTAAATGCTGGCCTCTGATTGGCCGATGAAATGCTGGCCTCTGATTGGCTGATGAAATGGTGGCCTCTGATTGGCCGATGAAATGCTGGCCTCTGATTGGCCAATGAAATGGTAGCCTCTGATTGGCCGATGAAATGCTGGCCTCTGATTGGCCAGTGAAATGCTGGCATCTGATTTGCCAATGAAATGCTGGCCGCTGATTGGCCGATGAAATGCTGGCCTCTGATTGGCCGATGAAATGCTGGCCTCTGATTGGCCGATGAAATGCTGGCCTCTGATTGGCCGATGAAATGCTGGCCTGTGATTGGCTTATGAAATGCTGGCCTCTGATTGGCCGAGGAAATGCTGGCCTCTGATTGGCCGAGGAAATGCTGGCCTCTGATTGGCCGAGGAAATGCTGGCCTCTGATTGGCTTATGAAATGCTGGCCTCTGATTGGCCGAGGAAATGCTGGCCTCTGATTGGCCGAGGAAATGCTGGCCTCTGATTGGCCGAGGAAATGCTGGCCTCTGATTGGCCGAGGAAATGCTGGCCTCTGATTGGCCGAGGAAATGCTGGCCTCTGATTGGCCGAGGAAATGCTGGCCTCTGATTGGCCGAGGAAATGCTGGCCTCTGATTGGCCGATGAAATGCTGGCCTCTGATTGCAATTACCAAATTAAACGGGCTAAGAACCTCTGTTAGTATTGTCAAAATCTATCAAACGTGGCTATAAAACGCTGGCAACACACCAATTATAAAATTAAATGGGCTCTTTAAGAACCTTTGGTAGTATTAAATTATTTACAAATAATTGATTATTTACTAATAGGCTATACAAAACTGCTTCTCTGGGCAAATCCACTTTGGTGCTGTTGAAAACACAGACTACATGGAGAGTGAGACAACCACAACCAACCTGTGGTGTTGGTGGTGATAATCTCACTCTGTGTTTTCAACAGCACCAAAGTGGAGTTGCCCAGAGAAGCAGCTAAAAACGGTTTGTTTACATTATTTTTTTCGTTATAACTTTATATATATGTCTATTTATAATTATGTAGGTTGAGTAATGTAATTACTAATATCTGCTGATAATAATAATAACATAACATAAGTATAAATAACTGTTATAACATATTAATACATTGGTTAATTAATAGCCAATGTTTACTGTGTGTATTGAACTGTGTTATAGTTAATTTATAGCTTAATATTATTAACAAATGATTACCTTATAACTCTATAACATTATATAATGATATATAATTATGAGGAATATTAATATATATATCAAAGATAGAATACCACAATTACTAAAGCCGAAACAATCCATATTTTACAGTTTTTTTATAACATGTCTTCAATAACAAGGAATTATGATTTATTAAATCTTCATCATTACACAAGGTAAGTGTATAATTAATAATAATGTATAACCAATAATTATAATGTGTATTACAATTGTATTATAAACCTAACCTAACCACGTAAAGTTAATAATATTTTAATAATGTTATTTAATAATGTTATTTAATTAATTATAATATATATATCAAAATAAATTATTAGTAAATAATTATTAAACATTATTAAAACATTATTAACTTTACATGGTTAGGTTAGGTTAGGTTTATTATATATATTTCATTGTAATACGAATAATTATTATTGTTTATACATTATTATTAATTATACACTTACCTTATACAATAATAAGGCTTTAATAAATCATAATTCCTTGTTATTGAAGACATGTTTAAAAAAATGTAAAATATGGATTGTTTCGGTTTAGTAATTGTGGTATTCTGTCTTTGATATACATATTTATATTCCTTATAATTATATATATATAAATGTTTCTTTGCTTTATTTATTTATTCATTTATTTATTTAGCTAATATTGGTATTATCTGTGCCGGCGAACTACTGGTTAGGTTAGGTTGTGTTAGGTAGGGTTCGGTTACCTTTATCAATGCTCAGTGGAATTATCTCCTGGAAATGTATTCTCTGCTAGATATTTCAATTTTAAGATACGACATTTCTGTAGTGGAGGGACGAACTGAGGTTGGGCGGACAGTGTTACCAGATATACTTGGAAAAATTACGGAAGATCCAACAGGCAGTTGTGTACAATACGCTTGACCCACCCAATCGGGATACTTTTAGCTCCTATTCACGAGATCTATTTAATTTTTAAAGATCCCGAAGGATATTAAGTTAGGTCCCGAAGATAGCCACAGTTTAGGTTAGGTTAGGTTAGGTTAAGAGAGAGAGAGAGAGAAGCATCTTTGTATGTGAGAGAGAGAGAGAGTGAATTGATAGGCTTTGAAATGGAATTGTTAGGCTTTGAAAGGGATTTGTTAGGCTTTGAAAGGGAATTGTTAGGCTTTGAAAGGGCATTGTTAGGTTTTGAAAGGGAATTGTTAGGCTTTGAAAGGGAATTGTTAGGCTTTGAAAGGGAATTGTTAGACTTAAAAAGGGCATTGTTAGGCTTTAAAAAGGAATTGTTAGGCTTAAAAGGGAATTGTTAGGCTTAAAAGGGTATTGTTAGGCTTTGAAAGGGCATTGTTAGGTTTTGAAAGGGAATTGTTAGGCTTTGAAAGGGAATTGTTAGGCTTTGAAAGGGATTTGTTAGGCTTTGAAAGGGATTTGTTGGGCTTTGAAAGGGATTTGTTAGGCTTTGAAAGGGAATTGTTAGGCTTTGAAAGGGAATTGTTAGGCTTTGAAAGGGAATTGTTAGACTTAAAAAGGGCATTGTTAGGCTTTAAAAGGGAATTGTCAGGCTTAAAAGGGTATTGTTAGGCATAAAAGGAAATTGTTAGGATTTAAAAGGGAATTGTTAGACTCTACAAGGGAATTGTTAGACTCTACAAGGGAATTGTTAGACTCTACAAGGGAATTGTTAGACTCTACAAGGGAATTGTTAAACTCTGAAAGGGAATTGTTAGGCTCTGAAAGGGAATTGTTAGGCTCTGAAAGGGAATTGTTAGGCTTTGAAAGGGAATTGTTAGGCTTTGAAAGGGATTTGTTAGGCTTTGAAAGGGAATTGTTAGGCTTTGAAAAGGAATTGTTAGGCTTTGAAAAGGAATTGTTAGGCTTTGAAAGGGAATTGTTAGGCTTTAAAAGGGAATTGTTAGGCTTTGAAAGGGAATTGTTAGGCTTTGAAAGGGATTTGTTAGGCTTTGAAAGGGATTTGTTAGGCTTTGAAAGGGATTTGTTAGGCTTTGAAAGGGAATTGTTAGGCTTTGAAAGGGATTTGTTAGGCTTTGAAAGGGAATTGTTAGGCTTTGAAAGGGAATTGTTAGGCTTTGAAAGGGATTTGTTAGGCTTTGAAAGGGATTTGTTAGGCTTTGAAAGGGATTAGTTAGGCCTTACAAGGGAACTGTTAGATCTTAAAAGGGAATGATAATGAGCGCGATAGAAATGATAGTGGCGACGATAGAAATGATAGTGGCGACGATAAAAATGATAGTGGCGACGATAGAAATGATAGTGGCGACGATAGAAATGATAGTGGCGACGATAGAAATGATAGTGGCGACGATAGAAATGATAGTGGATACGATAGAAATGATAGTGGCGACGATAGAAATGATAGTGGCGACGATAGAAATGATAGTGGCGACGATAGAAATGATAGTGGCGACGATAGAAATGATAGTGGATACGATAGAAATTATAATGACGACTGGAAGGTGTGCCTGGGGCAGGGAAGGAACGGAAAGGTGTGCCTGGGGCAGGGAAGGACCGGTAAGGTGTGCCTGGGGCAGGGAAGGACCGGTAAGGTGTGCCTGGGGCAGGGAAGGACCGGTAAGGTGTGCCTGGGGCAGGGTAGGACCCGGAAGGTGTGCCTGGGGCAGGGTAGGACCGGGAAGGTGTGCCTTGGGCAGGTAAGGACCGGAAAGGTATGCCTGGGGCAGGGAAGGACCGGTAAGGTGTGCCTAGGGCAGGGAAGGACCGGGAAGGTGTGCCTGGGGCAGGGTAGGACCGGGAAGGTGTGCCTTGGGCAGGTAATGACCGGAAAGGTGTGCCTGGGGCAGGGAAGGAACGGAAAGGTGTGCCTTGCTCTGTTACAAGGAAATTTGAACTAGGATTTTGTGTGTTGTTTCCCTTCTCAGCTCTCCTCATGCCCTCTTCCCACAGTTATATCTGATAAGTTTTAGTAGATGTTCATTTCATTGTTTATGGGTAAACAGAGCCCAAGCATCCTCCCCCTTATTGGGCCTCAGTACTGGAGTGAAGCCTGTGTTCCTTCCAGTACACCTTAGGACTATATTCCATGATGCCCCTCCCCCCCCCCCCTACATACACACATACAGCCCTGGCCAGGTTTTTCACAGCACAGTTTTTAAAATATTTTAGAAGTGTTCATTTGCTGATTAAAAAATAAATAAATAATTAGACTGAGTCACCAGGGTGTGAAGGAGGCTACATTGTCCTCCAATTGTCTACACTTACAGCACACACACATCTCAACACCTGTTTTTCAGTTTCATACAAATCACAGCACATTCCAGAAATTATATAATAAAATAACCCTCCCCTTATAATATTTAAAATGTCTGTGTTTGAATTTTCAAACCAAGGTATGGTACTGTACTGTACTGTACTGTACTGGATATTTGAGGCCTATTTCTGAGGTGTAGAAATTTTTTTTTTATGTTTTTCTATTAATTAATAGCCCCTTTTGAAGTTGTTGAAGTTCTTTCTGGCCTTACATTTAACTGGACCTGGAGGTGATAATATGGCAAGATGTTTTTCTAGCCCCTATAAGTATGGGAAGGTGTGCCTGGGGCAGGGAAGGTGTGCCTGGGGCAGAGAAGGACCGGGAAGATGTGCCTGGGGCAGGGAAGGACAGGGAAGGTGTGCCTTGGGCAGGGAAGAACCAGGTAGGTGTGCCTGGGGCAGGGAAGGTGTGCCTGGGGCAGAGAAGGACAGGGAAGGTGTGCCTGGGGCAGGGAAGGACAGGGAAGGTGTGCCTGGGGCAGGGAAGGACAGGGAAGGTGTGCCTGGGGCAGGGAAGGACAGGGAAGGTGTGCCTGGGGCAGGGAAGGACAGGGAAGGTGTGCCTGGGGCAGGGAAGGTGTACCTGGGGAGGAGAAAGTGTGCCTGGGGCAGGGAAGGACCGGGAAGGTGTGCCTGGGACAGGGAAGGAGTGCCTGGGGCAGGGAAGGGCAGGGTAGGTGTGCCTGGGACAGGGAAGGAGTGCCTGGGGCAGGGAAGGACAGGGAAGGTGTGCCTGGGTGGCCTTCACATCACACTTGACTCCACAGTCAGGTGTACCAACATTACATCGCACTGTTAAAAGGATGGTAACGAAACTTTTTTTGCCAACTGTACATTACACACCCTTAAACCCAGCCAATAATGAGGGTTTACTGTACACAAATTCATTACAAACACTACATTATTATTATTATTATTTATTTCTGTGTGTGTGAGTGTGTATTTCTCTGTATCCATATATGTGTATGTTTTTCACACACACACACACACACATTCTCTCTCTCTACTGGACATAACCATTGTAATATGCATATGTGTGTATATATTTGTTTGTGTATGATCGCGCAGTGTTACCACATCTGGTTAGGTCCCGGGAATATGTCCCGGTTACTTTATGATAGTTTACATCGGTTATATCCCGGTAGTCTGCCCAGGTTAGGTCCCGGTAGTTTGCTGTGGTCCAGGTTAGGTTAGGTTAGCTTAAATTTCCAAATTATGTTTGTAAAACGAGGCATCTCCGAGAGAAACACCATAGAAGAAAATAGTCTTAGAATGGTTTAAATAAGTGGGTAATGAAGGTAGAAAAACCATACATGATAACGGCAGTTCTTTCAATATTTACCATATTTTACCACGGTTAGTTCCCGGTAGTTTGCCCAGGTTAGGTCCCGGTAGTTTACTGCAGTTTAGGTTAGGTCATACTAATTTCAAAATGCTATATTTGAATATGACCTAACTTGGAAATGGGGCATTTCTGAAGAAAAGTGTTTTAGAATTGTATTAGAAAATGGCAATAGAATAGATAATTACCAATTGTTTTTTATTACTCATTATTTCCCGGTAGTTTGCCCGGGTTAGGTCCCGGTAGTTTGCCCGGGTTAGGTCCCGGTAGTTTGCCCAGGGTTAGGTCCCGGTAGTTTGCCCGGGTTAGGTTCCGGTAATTTGCCCGGGTTAGGTCTCGGTAGTCTGATGCGGTCTAGGTTAAGTTAGGTAAAGTCAGGCTAATTTCAAAATGCCCCATTTGAATATGCCCTATCTTTGAAATGGGGCATTTGCATAGGAAATGCTATAGAAGAAAATAGTCTTAGAATGGTCTAAATAAGTGGGTAATTAAGGTAGAAAAGCCGTACACAATAACGGTAATAATTTCAATATTTACCAAAAAAGTTTCCTAGAATTGTCCTAAATATGATCTATTAGAGTTGGATAATATTAACTGTGAGGAATTGTATATTGAATAATCAGGTTTTGGAATGGTTCAAAATATAACGTATTCAGATGGTGATTATCTATTAGAGTTGGTAAAATGTAACCGGGAGGATTATTATATTGAATAACCATGTTTGGGAATTAAATATATTTCGGTAAATAAAACACATCCGGGAGTAAACGGGTGTAAATAGGCACTGGATAATGACGTCATGGTTGGTTGGGCGGATGACGTCATAGTTTTCAGCCTATCACACGTATGGATTCATCACATCTCGCTTTCATCAGTTGTTTATCATGATGCACATATTCTAAAGCCGTGTTTCAACCCCACTCTTTCCCTGATTTACTTCATGCCCTCAATGCCATCTATCAGGGTCAATATTGTTGGGGGAAATGAAGGAAATTAATATCAGATAAACAGTGAAAACATAAAAACAATTTTATTACTAAAGGGAATTGTTAAATAGATCACTCCCATTAGTAAAGGGTTTACTGGTTAGGTTAGGTTAATATTAAATTAAATTAGGTTAGGTTAATATTAAATTAAATTAAGTTAGGTTAATATTAAATTAGGTTAGGTTAATATTAAATTAAATTAGGTTAGGTTAATATTAAATTAAATTAGGTTAGGTTAATATTAAATTAGGTTAGGTTAAGGTATCCATCTTTGAACAATGTTAGCAACCTTACATTTAATGATAAATATTATTTGGTGCTGGTTCTATGAACTCAGGGTGAGACGGTAACCTCATACTATCAGTTGTGAGTTCCATCAAAAATACTTATATTAAAGAAAAGGAAAACTTTGAATGGAACTCACCACTGAGCGTTGACGGTAACTGCCTCAGCCAGAATTGTCACCAACTGTTCTTACCTATTTGTTCTTACCTATTTGTTCTTACCTATTTGTATCTTTACAGGATTGAGTCAAGCTCGTAATGTCCCGTATTTTAAAACACAATTATCATATGTTTTTTAAAGTTATGTATGTTTTTGACATACTTTGATCTGTATGAAACTTTGATGAACAGGTAATGAGATTTCTGTCTGTTTCTGAGTGAACAAAGTTGCAGCACAATGCATGAAGGGGGAACGCTATAATAAAATTTGTCTTCATATAGGAATTATTATAGAAATGGTCATAAGCAGCTTAAATAACTAATTAGAGGAAATTCAGGAAGGGAATGTGGAGGCAGATATGGAGATGAAAAAACAGCTTGCCATATTATCACCTCCAGGTCCAGTTACATGTAAGGCCAGAAAAAACTTCAACAACTTCCAAAGAGGCTATTAATTAATAGAAAAACATGAAAAAAAAATTCTACACCTCAGAAATAGGCCTCAAGTATCCAGTACAGTACAGTACAGTACCATACCTTGCTTTGAAAATTCAAACACAGACGTTGGTGACTCAGTCTAATGGAAATTTTAAAATGATGACTCTGGCTACACCACCTCTCCCTATTCTGTAGTCAAGTAATAGATATACTGTATAGCATTAATATTCACACAAAAACATATTTTAAGGACTCTATGAGAAGTCTGTTATTTTTTCCTAGAGTCCTTAAAATATGTTTTTGTGTGAATATTAATGCTATACAGTATATCTATTACTTGACTACAGAATAGGGAGAGGTGGTGTAGCCAGAGTCATCATTTTAAAATTTCCATTAGACTGAGTCACTAACGTCTGTGTTTGAATTTTCAAAGCAAGGTATGGTACTGTACTGTACTGTACTGTACTGGATATTTAAGGCCCATTTCTGAGGTGTAGAAATATCTTTTTCGTGTTTTTGTATTAATTAAGAGGGTGCGGGAATAGGGGGACAGGCTTGGAGGGGGGTTTAGGGGGGTGCAGGAATTTTTGGGGAGTGTGGGAGTCTGGGACAGGCTTGGGGGGGGGGTTAGGGTGGTGCGGGAGTAGGGGACAGGCTTTCTATCCACCCCAAGCCTGTCCCCCTATTCCCGCACCCCCCAAACCCCTCCTAAGCCTGTCCCCCTATTCCCGCTCCTGAGAAGGAAAGAGACAAGGGGATTATTAATAATAATTGTTATGTTATGCCTCAACCATTGTATAAACATAGAAACTTCAGAAGGCTCAAATGAAAGTGGTCATGTGGGCAGTCTCCATTGTAATCTGGCACGGTTCCAATAATGCTACATAGATGTGTTTACATACCAAGTCTTGTAAAAGAAGTTAAATACATATGCTACCCATTGGTTTTCTAAATAATATTATTTCTATAAATTATATGTTAAACAATAATATCACAATAATGTCCTTAGGCAAAGTACTGTACAGTATATTCCAGAAAATTAACTTCAAAGAGTGAATAATGGAAACATTTTGTAAGATGGGTATACTGTACTTAAGATTTGTAAGTACAGTACAGTAGAGTAGTATTGAAGTGTACATTACTGTACTATCAGTAAATTACCATATCCACATACCAGATTACCACTCATTCTTATCATTTTGATAATGATAAGTTCTCTAAATAATATTATATATTATTTTCAGTCAGGTTTTAGAGGTAATTACTTACCCTAAACTTACCCCTAACCTTTTACTTGGCAACATTCTTCCATTAATTTCCTAAACCTTGATTTAGTTTAAGAAACTCTGTGAGACATTTATCATAATCTTTATTTAATTATTACATTCACCAGAGAATATTGAGAATTTGGTGTGGTAGTATTTCCTGACCCAACTACTGTTAGCTTACTTGTTTTGGTTGGTGAAAGTCAGACTAGGATATGATAAGTTTCCCCTTATAGCCTATATGTTAACCTTGAAAGATCACAATAACAAAGTATAGTTTTCATTATTCTTACCTGTAATGAAATGTTGGTCAGGATCAGAAGTAATTTCTCATTTTTTTAACCATTATCCCTGCCTATGGATGTGTGAAAAGGGATCGTAGTGATATTATAATATTCCACACGTGAGGTGAGAACTTTATAACAATATATATTTGAGAAGGATGTGAAATAAAAGAGACTAAAATGCAGCGTCCACCTGTGTCACACATCCCATTGCAAAAAATGTGACAATATTGGCTTGGATTGACTGTTTATCATAAATGTTGCTTGCTGAGATAGTGGGATGTCCAGCACTGCAACACACCTGTGGATTCTCAATAAAGTGGAGTGACGAGTGCAGGGACTGATGGAGAACAACAGCTGCCCTCCTCCCTCACAGGATATACCTGCCCTGGACACATTGGAGCACCACCAGGATGTTGCTGCTCTGGTGGTCTTCCACAAGACACAGGTACAAGAGGTACAGCACCTGGCAGGATTTAGGCTCCCCCCGTGTGAGGCTGTGAGAGACACGAGAATGGTGTTCTCCAGCCACAAGCATATCAGGGTGCTGAGGTCACACACCAGCCAGCACCAGAGGGTGGCAAGTCTAATGGTTCCCACTCAATTTTTCCCGCAGAGAGAACATATTGAGCCAATACAGAGCTACACACACTCAGCACTCACTCAGCTGGACCCTGGTCCAGCACTATCAGCCATAGTTGTACTGTATATATTCATTCCAAACTATGTTTACTGTTATTGTTGATGTTCTCCCGGGACAGAATGGCCTCCTGCCCCACAGACCCCTGGTACACTCTGGTCTCAGTGAAAAAAACAAATTAAAATAAAGGAGGGGCTGGCCCTATATGCCTGGGCTACTGAAGCACATCCCAGGGAAATGGGACCACAGCTTACTGGACCAGGGAGTCTGTATGTCCCTATATGTCTGTATGTCCCTATATGCCTGGGCTACCGAAGCACATCCCAGGGAAATGGGACCACAGCTTACTGGACCAGGGAGTCTGTATGTCCCTCTATGTCTGTATGTCCCTATATGCCTGGGCTACCGAAGCACATCCCAGGGAAATGGGACCACAGCTTACTGGACCAGGGAGTCTGTATGTCCCTATATGTCCGTATGTCCCTATATGCCTGGGCTACCAAAGCACATCCCAGGGAAATGGGACCACAGCTTACTGGACCAGGGAGTCTGGGGGCCTCATTGGTGGGAAGGTCTTTGATCCCACAGCCAGTGGTGTGGGCCCAAGTCCACGTTACAAGAGCTACAAGTGGGGCCGCACCTTCCATGAGACCAGCCCTGAAGGGACCATAAGGGGGAGGGAGTTTACACTGCTGCATGCAAAGGGAAATGCACCCCCTGTGTGCTGGCAGTCCACACACCAGTGAAAAAACCTCACATGGATTAATTTTAATCCATGTGGGCAGATCTCATCAAATCCACTACCAGATCCTACAACAATCTTTATTCTAGCCCTGTGGAGGACTATGTTTACTGTTATATATCTTGCCATAACATACTTACTGTATACTTTATTTGATTTTACTAAAAAATGCTATATATAAATGTCATTTCATGTCATGTCATCTAACAAAAAATTTCATATCAGTTTGTTGTTGTTGAAGTGCCTCAAGGTGTCTGGTGAAGCAGCCCTGAGCTCCTGAGGAAGGCCATGGCCTCAACTGGGGTTTGCCACAGTGCTCTCAAAGAGTGTACAGTATGTTGTGTTATTGATCAATGTGATTGTGTGCATTGTAGTCTTAAATAATGTATTTAAGGGGTTGCGGGAATAAGAGGCCAGGCTTAGGGGGGTGCGGGGGTTTTTGGGGGGGTTGGCTGGGTTTTGGAGGGTGCGGGAGTTAGGGGACAGGCTGGGGGGAGGGGTTAGGGTGATGTGGGAGTAGGGGACAGGCTTTCTACCCCCCCCCCAAGCCTGTCTCCCTATTCCTGCACCCCCCCACAAAAACCCGCACCTCCCTAAACTCCCCCAAGCCTGGCTCCCTATTCCCGCACCCCCTTAAATTTGTGAAGAGAAGGCCTAGCTGGGATGTAGTCTCCACATATTATACCTCCATGTGAGGCAATGGGGGACATGCTGGGGGGGGGGGGGTTATGGGGGTGCAGGAATAGGGAACAGGCTTTCTACCCACCCCAAGTCTGTCCCCCTATTTCCTTACCTCCCAAACTCCCCCCCCCCGAACCCCCCAAAACACCCCACACACCCCTAAATATCCCCCAAGCCTGTCCCCCTACTCCCGCACCCCAAAAAAAAACCCGAGACACCCCCCAAAACTCCCCGCACTCCCCAAAACCCCCCCAAAACCCTAGTAGCTCCTTGATCGTTCCTTTACCATTTGTATACACTTATTATATCTTATTTCCAATAGTAGGCTTACTATTTGTTATATTTCCACAACAAATAACCTAATGGAAGTGTAAGGTACTTATATTCTATGGCAAATATACAAAACTAACCCGAGAAACACCAAAACTTGAGTAAATTAGGAACAATTTCAGTTTTTACACGAGTCGCGGCCTCTGACTTGGCAACACTGATTTCACGACACGGCAATAATGACGTCACTATCCATGATGGCCGCCGTTGAGATGATGAATGTAAAAAGTAATTATAATAACAATAATAACAGCAATAAGAGTATTATAACAAGAGAAATATATATAAATCAATACGAAGAAATATATAGAACCCAATAATTAGATAAATAAATAAATAAATTGTAATAATAATGATAATAATAATAGTTAACAATCGTAGTCCCTATCAGCATTGCTACTTTTGTCAGTGTTGTCATTTCTAAGGTAATTACTCTAAATTAGCCTAGTTTGGTGCTATTTAAGATAAAATTTCTCCTATCTAAAGTAATTTTTATGAAAATTCCTTCGTTATTTATTTCCTGGGTCGTTGTGAAAGAAAATTAATACTATTAAAATACTTTCAAAGTTAATACTATTATAAAAACATGGAAATGTATACCGTTTGTCAAAGGTTTAATTTATGTTGAGGTAATTTGGTTCCATCTAAGGTATTTTCAACCCAATTTTTAAGGTATTTTACGAATTTCTTCCCTCTGTTGTTGGCGATCGAACCAATCTTCATTCCGGTGTTTCCTCCAAACCATCCAGTCTCTCCAATCCTCTAATCTCTCCATGTTGAGGTAATTTGGTTTCATCTAAGGTATTTTCAACCCAATTATTAAGGTATTTCATCGAATTTCTTCTCTCTGAGGCCTCCAAATTGCTCCAATCTTCTCACCAGTGTTTCCTCCAATCCTCTAATCTCTCCTCAAATGTCCCTAGTATTCCCTCTAAATCCTCCAATCCCTTCAATAACCAGTTTTGGTAAATATTGAATGAATTACCGTTATTGCGTACGTTTTTTCTACCCTCATTACCCACTTATTTAGACCATTCTAAGACTATTTTCTTCTATGGCATTTCCTCTGCAAATGCCCCATTTCCAAGATAGGGCATATTCAAATGGGGCATTTTGAAATTAGTCTGACCTTACCTGACCTGACCTAACCTAACCTAGACCAAATCAGACTACCGGGACCTAACCTGGGCAGACTACCGTGACCTAACCTGGGCAAACTACCGGGAAATAATCGTGATAAAGTACAATAAATGACTGGGGCAAAATACTGGGACCAAGCCGGATCTGGCAACACTGCTGCAAAACGGTAATTCTTTCAAGAAATACCCTATTTTCTTCTATGGCATTTCCTCCGCAAATGCTCCATTTCCAAGATAGGGCATATTCAAATGGGGCATTTTGAAATTAGCCTGACCTTACCTGACCTGACCTAACCTAACCTAACCTAGACCGCATCAGACTACCGGGACCTAACCTGGGCAGACTACCGTGACCTAACCTGGGCAAACTACCGGGAAATAATCGTGATAAAGTACAATAAATGACGGGGGTAAAATACTGGGACCCAGCCGGATCTGGCAACACTGCTACAAAACGGTAATTCTTTCAATAAATACCCCAGTGTTCTCCAATCTCCAAGTGTATAAATTCTTCTCCCTCCAATCTTTCTTCCACTACTACTACTACTACTATCACTACTACCACTACTACTACCACCACCACTTCTACCCTACTACCACCACTATTACTATATGGGTAAATCATGGTATTGTTTGGTATTTATTTAGATTCTAGGCAATTGCAGTTTTGGGTATTTATTGAAAGAATTGCCATCTTGTAACAGTGTTGTCAGATCCGGCTAGGACCAAGTATTTTGCCCTAGTCATTTCGGTAAATTTACAGAAAACCTGGGTTCACTAATACGTAAATATTAGTATGTTTTACCACTAATTAGGGTAAATATTGAATGAATTACCGTTATTGGGTACAGTTTTTCTACCTTCATTACCCACTTATTTAGACCATTCTAAGACTATTTTCTTCTATGGCATTTTCTCCGCAAATGCCCCATTTCCAAGATAGGGCATATTCAAATGGGGCATTTTGATATTAGCCTGACCTTACCTGACCTGACCTAACCTAACCTAGACCGCATCAGACTACCGGGACCTAACCTGGGCAGACTACCGGGACCTAACCTGGGCAAACTACCGGGAAATAACCGTGGTAAAGTACAGAAAATGACCGGGCCAAAGTATTGGGACCTAGCCGGATCTGGCAACACTGCTACAAAACGGTAATTCTTTCAATAAATACCCTAATTAGTACCTTTCTAAGACACTTTTCATCTATGGTGTTTCTCTCGGAGATGCCCCGTTTTCATACCTCAATACAAACATGGGGGAGAGCCTGGGAATCCGGGGTTTTGGGTGGGGGAAAACACGCTATACACTATGGTTTTGCCTTTATAATACAGTTCCAACCTATGGAGTATTTATTGGATATGCCCCGTTATCGAAATATGCCCCGTTTTCATACCCCAATACAAACATGGGGGAGAGCCTGGGAATCTGGGGTTTTGGGTGGGGGAAAACACACATAGCACTATGTTAATGCCATAATTATACACTTCCAACCGTAAATAAAATAGTTAATGATAAAAAAAAAATTCCAAGTGTTCGAGAACGTTGCAATATAATACCAATACAGCCCAAGTAGCAGCGTTACCAACATGTGTACACAATGTATATGTAGGAATGACATATATATAATAATATGTGTATAAAAATGGACAAAATAAAGGGTAAAGAATGTTGAATAAACAATAAATAACATACCTTACAGAAATTATGTGGATGGTGTGGGATTGTTGTGATCAGAGGAGATATCTGAGTCGTCTGAATCATGTGGTAATGGCGGACGAACACGGTTGGGGCGGATAGAGTTTTGCAGCCTCCAGAAGGAATTGATGAAACGCAAGATCTTCGTGTTTGTCTAGAAATATATATCTTGCAATATATTGTCTCAAATACTTGGCTTTGATTCCTGGTCGTTTAATATGTTCCTTAACGTCTCTCCACAATCTCTCTATGTTTTGTGTGTGTATTTCAGTATTAACCGGGTCGACAAAATTAATGCTGTGATTTACACACCAATGTCGATAGCCCTCGTCCTCGAGAGAATTGTATGCACGCCAAGAATCAGAGCAAATGGTAGTGCCAGGCAATATAAAAAGTTTTATTAGTGGAATAAGAGTTTCTTTATTCCGTGGAAGTGGTTGAGTCGCATCGTCTAAGAGCGGGATAATAAATTTTTTCTTGGAGACTCTTTCAATTCCTCCAAACACCTACACTTGAGACAAAACACGACCGACGTTGTGTTTCCGTCTGACAACAAGGGTTTCATCAATCTCAACTGTTATATGAGGACCACCTATAGGGGGTTGAGATGTTAGCCATTTCTCGCACACTTCACTACAGAAACTTCTCCAATCGACAGAAGTTTTGCTGTTTATGCTCAAGTTTTTGATAGTCTGGATGTGTGAAAAACTCTTATCACAAAATACGTTAATAAAACACAGCACTTTCCAGGGTTCGATGTGTGAATGGTCTAAAAATGAGCCTTTAAATGACGACACAGAAAATCCACAACGTCTTCTTCTCTTTGTCTTTGCTATTAGAGTTGTGTGATAACAACGAAAAAGGTTATCATGTGTTAAACAACAATTGTTACCGCAATTAGGACACTTGAGATCAGTTGGTAAGACACCGTGATTTTGAAATAAAGTTATACTGGTCTCGTTATTTCTAAAATGGCTTGCTATAATTTCGTAGAATAGAGGACGACAACCGGCACACAAGTGTTCCATAGTGAGCAACTGAAAGAGAAAGACCCACGCTCTAACGTCCTATTTATAGGGGATAATCACGTGACCCAGTTTTCCATACAGCAGCATTACAAACTCAAAAATAAATGGAAAAGCAGCCAAAAAAGTAAAATGATAGCCACACCGTACCTATCCCACCCAAACATAACCTAACAATATTTCACCCTACACTAAATAACCAATTAAAGCCCAAAATAAAGTAACATAACAAAACAAAAGTAAAAATATAGATACATAATATAAATACTCTTAGAATGAAAACACGTGTTCATGTGCACAAAAGTAGCCCAAATGGCTATAAAAATTAGTAGATGGTAATGCACATATTAATATTTAGAGTAGCCAGCAGAGGGCCAAAATTTCCAAGGCTATAAGCAGTGGTACTAACTCAAAATAACAAAGAGAAGCACCCAATACTATGAAAAGAAGTAGAATTATAGCCAAATCCTACCGACCCCTACATATCCTTACTAAACAAAACCTAACCTAACCTAACCTAACCCAAACAAACCAAAGCAAAGCATAACAAACCTAACCAAAAATAAGGAAAGATAATAAAAAGTAACATAATGAAATTACCCAGTGAATAATAACACGTGTTCAGGTGCACATTTGTAGCCCAAATGGCTATGAAAATGAGGAATTGGTAATGTACATAATAAGTGGATGGCTATCGGCATCGAATAAAATCCCACAATTGCCAGATCTCCAATAAAATGTTAAATCAAATGGTTATTTTGGGAATTAGTGTTACCTAACCTGACCTGATCTAACCTAGACCACAACAGACTACCGGGACCTAACCTGGGCAAACTATCGGGACCTAACCTGGGCATAAAACCGTTGTACAATTAATAAAGTGACCGAGTAAATATCCCGGGATGTAGATGGATGTGGTAACACTGCACTTCCATTACCAATAATTTACAGAGTAACCACAAGATGGCAACACAGTGATATCAAGGAATTAATGACAGGAGTAGACACTAGATGGCAACAATGTAACATCCTGGATATGGAAATTTCCATAAAAAGAGTAGGACGCTCATAGACAATATTGCCAATACA
>JAWQEG010000517.1:25000-97972 GCA_033782935.1 Petrolisthes cinctipes | reverse complement strand
TAGTGTATATCCCAAAAACACTCGGGGGGGGGGGAGAATTTTACGTAATAATAATAATAATAATAAAAAGAATAATAAAAAAAAAAATAATAATAATAATGATAATAGTTGCTATGTATAAGAAACCAACCAACTATACTTCCAAGATATTTATTTTATTTTGGTTTTGTTTGTTTATTTCAATATCTCCAACCTCCCTTCTAGGCAATTGTATCCTAACTTATTATTCTCTTTCCATGTGTGGTTTGGTGATGTGGTGTAGACTCTAGAGGGACAGCTTAAAAGAGAGTCAATTAATCTATATTGTATTGTACTTATCTTTCCATATGTGTTTCTCTGGCTGTGTGTTGTGATGCTGTGTAGAGGGACAGGATAAAAGAGAGTCAATTAATCTATATTGCATTGTAACTTTTCTTTCCATATATGTGTTTCCCTGGCTGTGTGTTGTGATGTGGTGTAGAGGGATAATATCAAAGAGAATCAATTAATCTATATTATATTGTAACTTTTCTTTCCATATGTGTTTCTCTGGCTGTGTGTTGTGATGGTGTGTAGAAGGACAGGATAAAAGAGAGTCAATTAATCTATATTGTATTGTAACTTTTCTTTCCATATGTGTTTTCCTGGCTGTGTGTTGTGATGCTGTGTAGAAGGACAGGATAAAAAAGAGTCAACTTATCTATACTGTACCCTTTTATTTTTATCTTTCTATATGTGTTTCCCTGGCTGTGTGTTGTGATACTGTATAGAGGGACAGCATCAAAAAGAGTCAATTGATCTATATTGTAACCTTTTATTATTTTCTTTCCATATATCTATCCATAGTTGGTGTGATGTGCTGTAGAGGGACAGGGTAATAGAGAGTCAACTTATCTATATTGTACCCTTTTATTTTTCTCTTTCCATATGTGTTTCCCTGGCTGTGTGTTGTGATGCTGTGTAGAGGGACAGCATAAAAGAGAGTCAATTAATCTATATTGTATTGTAACTTATCTTTCTATATGTGTTTTCCTGGCTGTGTGTTGTGATGTGGTGTAGAGGGACAGCATCAAAGAGAGTAAACTTATCTATATTTTATTTTTATCTTTCTATATGTGTTTCCCTGGCTATGTGTTGTGATGCTGTATAGAGGGACAGCATCAAAAAGAGTCAATTGATCTATATTGTAACCTTTTATTATTTTCTTTCCATATATCTATCCATAGTTGGTGTGATGTGCTGTAGAGGGACAGGGTAAAAGATAGTCAACTTATCTATATTGTACCCTTTTATTTTTCTCTTTCTATATATGTTTCTCTGGCTGTGTGTTGTGATGCTGTATAGAGGGACAGCATCAAAGAGAGTAAACTTATCTATATTTTATTTTTATCTTTCTATATGTGTTTCCCTGGCTGTGTGTTGTGATGCTGTGTAGAGGGACAGGATAAAAGAGAGTCAACTTCTCTATATTTAATTTTCCTCTTTCTATATGTATTTCCCTGGCTGTGTGTTGTGCTATATTGTATTGTAACTTATCTTTCTATATGTGTTGTGATGCTGTGTAGAGTGTCAATTAATCTATATTGTATTGTTGTAACTTTTCTTTCTATATGTGTTTCCCTGGCTGTGTGTTGTGATGCTGTATAGAGGGACAGCATCAAAGAGAGTCAGATAATGATATGGATCTACAACATGATTGACGAAGCCGCTCGGGTCGACTATGAGTTCTTCCTGAAAGACGGATGTATCCTCTGCAAGTAAGTCCCTAATAATATACTATAGTCACTGAGTCGTATTGTGTGTGTATGTGTGTGTTTTTTTTAAGCACACACGCACACACACGCACACGCACACACACTTTAGTCAGTAGAGTCGTTGTAGGATGGACCTGTGTGTGTGTACTAGAGAGAGAGAGAGAGAGAGAGAGAGAGAGAGAGAGAGAGAGAGAGAGAGAGAGAGAGATTCTGTGTGTGTGTGTTTACGCGAGAGAGCAAGATTCTGTGTGTGTGTGTGTGTGTGTACGCGAGAGAGAGAGATTTTGTGAGTGTGTGTGTACGCGAGAGAGCAAGATTGTCTGTGTGTGTGTGTGTGTTTACGTGAGAGGGAGAGAGATATTCTGTATATGTGTGTGTAAGTCTGCCACCCCCATTCCCCAACCCTATACTTGGCACCCAGCCCAAGTCAGCCTCCATTCCCCCTATATTAAAGTGATGGTTATTTATCTTGGCGAAAATGCACCGACTCCCTTCTAAGTAATATAATATGAACTTGGATTCAAATTACGTGTAAGTACAAAACATGTCAGTGCTTATAAGTTGCAGATAAATACAGAATGTGTAGATATTTGGTGTAATTTGTCTTTGATTGCTGTATATTTTCCATAATAATAATAATAATAATAATAATAATAATAATAATAATAATAACAATGAGGGATTATTTCTTTAATTAATATGGTTGTTTATATGTGTAGGTAACAACTCTCCCTTCTTATATTTTACAGGTTAATGAATCGTATAGTCCCTGGATGTATCCCAGAAGACACCATCACGTGGGAAGGCGTCAGAAGTAAACAAATTAACATGCGCAACTTCCTACAGCAGGCTGAGACTTATGGTGTACCCAAGGTCAAACTGTTCCACGTTGAGGACCTCCTACACCTTCGTCACATCCCAAGGGTCACTCGATGCATATACGCCCTTGCAAAGTTGGTGAGTCAGTCAGCTTTTTACGTACAGTTGGACACAGGAATTCGTAGTACAGCCCAAGTGAAAGATGGAAAATGTCCTGACCTTACCTAACCTAACCTAGACCGCATCAGACTACCGGGACCTAACCTGGGCAAACTACCGGGAAATAATCGTGATAAAGTACAATAAATGACAGGGGTAAAATACTGGGACCCAGCCGGATCTGGCAACACTGCTGCAAAACGGTAATTCTTTCAATAAATACCAAAATTTCTCCCGTGCAATATCAAGTTCCTTAGTGCCAAATAGGAGACACCAGGGGCAGAAGTCAGTATTGAGGATGGTAATAAAAAGCAAAGTACCTGATAATAGACACCACTGGTTACTCAAATGGGACAAGTATCTTTCACCTGCTGGGCTGTACCACCAATTCCTGTGTCCAACTGTACATGCATGGTGGCGGATGAAAGAGAAAGTATTATACGGTATTACCTCAAAATATATTGTAAACTTACACATGTACGTTGAGGGGAAGTTCTCTTGTTGGTGAATTAGAAGGTGTGTGATTCCTCCAAACTATGCCACCAAACAGATCCCCTATTAGTACCACTGAAGGCGTCTGTTTCGTAGCATAGTTAGGAGGAATCAGTAGCCTTCCAATTTACCAACAAGAGAACATCGCCTTAAGCTGCATGATATAAGAAGCATGGAGGTATAATATAGAGGAGGCGGCATGAGCCGCTCGTCCTGTACACCCAAAGTGAAGCCAGGGGCGGAGCCTATTACCCTACCCACCATTGACTCAAAACATTGCCCCGGCCGCTATAAACCCACTATAATTATGCTCTTATTTTCTCATATTAACTATAATTAGAGCCAGAAAGAGACTTGAATTTGTTCCATATATGATAACTGCATAAAATTATCCAATTCTGTATATTATCAAAAGTACTTAAACCCATGAAATACCGCTGTTTCCTAGAGCATTACCTCTTCTCGCAAAATTTTCCTAGGAGTATGAATGAATGAATTAATGAATGAACAGTTTATTTTATGCAAAAAGTATAGTAAAAGAGGAGGTCATAGCTTACACACCAACCCACAGACAGTATTATAAGGGTACAGAGAAATAAGAACAAGTACAGTTGCCCACACATGAATCTGGTATGCCTCGCTACTTGCGAGATACCTACAAAGTGAAAGAAAGTAAGCAAAAGTTATAGTTTGTTGACAAGCAGATAGTAATAATATTTTACTGTCTGCCTGTCAACAAACTACATCTTTTTTCACTTAAATTTCCTTTCGTTGTAGCCACCTCACAAGTATACGAGCCATACCAGTTTCATGTGTGGCCAACTGTACAAATGCAAATAAAATTAATTATATAAAGAGTTCTAGTATGAGACTCTGGAAGGCCTTATGTCACTCTTTAAGTACAGTATATAAATAAGATTATATACAGTAAGATGTGTATAGTGAAGTGAAGATATGTATAGTGTAGTGAAGATGTGTGGTGTGCTGTGAAATGTGATGTGCAGTGAAAATGTAGCCTACATAATGTAGTGAAGATGTGTATTATGTAGTGAAGATATGTATAGGGTAGTGAAGATTTACATAGTGAAGTGAAGATGTGTTGTGTATAGTGTAGTGAAGATGTGTGATGTGTAGTGAAGGTGTGGTGTGTTATGGAGATGTGTGTGTAGTGAAGATGTGTAGTGTACTGAATGTGTATAGGGTAGTGAAGATGTGTATATGTTACTGCAGATATGTGATGTGTAGTGAAGATGTGTATATAATGGTGAAGAGATGTGTAGTGTAACACCCAGAACTGTCATGTAATAGAGTTCACACTCAGGTGTAGTGTCTTGTATCAAACACATTTTACCACTTATAAGCCACATGAAATCTTACCATGATGGCTGGATGTTACTGCATAAAGTGTGTCCTCACTTACTCAGTTTCAGTTCACTCTGATTCACACAAAAACATTATTTTAATCATCAGTCCCAGGCCGTAATTTTACAATTATAAAAACTCTTTTGGCACATTGGCTTAACTTAGACTCCGGTACTATAACTTAGACCTAAGTTCTCAACAACCAAATAGTCTACGTAGTAAACACAATTATAAATTTAATATCTTTAAAACATTATGAAATATGCTAAAACATTCATAATACAATCTCTCAACACTCGAGTTATCTTACAGGCCAACCCTAAGTTGGGCACAAGTAAGTCACCCCATGGAGCCAGTTTATCTTTTATAACCCAGTCAATGCCATATATACGTGAGGTTATACATTAACAGTTAATATCACAACACTATAATAGCCTTGGCTTTGCAGTTTTCGAGTATACAGTATTAATATTCTACAGGACATGAGTACGTGTCACGGTGTGCGAGGCAGGTGATGAATTTCACTTCGTTGATTTGTCCATTTCTGTCGTATATTTTTCTGTATGACTTTCTTAACATACCTATGAAATGTAGTAGAAAGACTCCTGTCTCTCTGGGTACACCCATATGCTGAACACGCCGGCATTATTACAAAAATGGCAAAGAATGTTGGTAAAGTTGATGGTCCGACGTGATCAGCTGAGGTTTGTTTTGAGTCAATGGGGGTAGGGAGGACAGCCGACCAATAGCGAGTTGGCTTCACCTTCGTGACGTCATGCCGCCTCCTTAATATTATACCTCCATGATAAGAAGTGCTCAGAGAAGTATCTGGCAATTAATCCTCACCTCGTGCCATATTTACCCATATATGTAATCAATAACTGTCAGTTCTTTGCAGTTCTCTATGCAGCTTTTCAGATCTATATTGTTTGAATAATATTTGTTATTCCTTGGTATAGGTTTATGGAGACGTTGTGTATTGCTCTGTTTCAATAATGTTTGACTAATGTTTGTTATTCCTTGGTAGCCTATAGGTTTCTTGAGACGTTGTGTATTACTGTCCCCGAAATGTTAGACTAATGTTTGTTATTCGTTTGCTTGTACAGGTTTCTGAGGACCCCAAACAGGCCAGTGACACTCCACAACTTGGTGACGAACCCAGCTTCCTACAGGAGCCCAAGAAGAAGGTGGACGTCCCAGGCCACAGAGACACTAAGGATGTTATGGCACAACTCACAGCCGAGAAAAAGACTGCAGAAAAGAAACTAGAGAAACATTCATTGTACAAGTGAATGTATAGCTGGGTGGGCAATCTTATTATATAATTATTATCAGAAGATTCTTTTGTTGGTGAATTGGAAGATCTGTGATTCCTCCAAACTATGCCACGAAACAGACGCCCTTAATGTTACTTTAATAATGAGGGATCTGTCTTTGATGGTGTAGGACTGGCTGGCTTCAAGAGTAGGGTTAATATGTTTTTATTAAGCTAACTACTCATCTTTTTTTTCTCTAAGGTCTTCTTTTCTTCAGGTTGGATTCATGGGGCTGGGGTCCTCGGATTGATAGAATACTTGCATTCTCTCCCAGCTTTGTGTTTCTGGTCTATTTTAATAATAATATGCCATTAAACAAACCCCTTAGTATTAATATTGAAGTCATCTGTTTCCTGGCATAGTTTGTAGGAACCAGTAGCCACCCAATTCCTCACAGCATATGAATATAACTATCCATTTAAATATTCATATTAATAATTATCTTCAACACACTCTGATATTTAAGTTTTTGGTGGTGCATATAAGTATTTATTATTAGTGTTATTATCGAGGGTCAACTGCAGCCTAAATAATTTCATCTTAGTCTTACACGTTCAAAACATAATGACATATTATGAAACTTAAGTAAATAACATCATCAAATTTCACAGTACAGTATTAGTTTTCCCAAGTACTTGTCAATTTACGCAATGAGGTAAACAGTAGCTTGATTTCTTAATATGTTTGTGTATGTGGTAAGCCCTCATATATAGCTGTAGTCCCAGCTGTACTATACAATAAAATGCTTTACCATTAAATATCTACTAGATTAGATGGCCTTATTGGTGATACCCAAAGATAAGAGAAAAAGACTGAAATATTGTAGGTTTATAGTCTTTCCCTTTGCAGTGATGTGGGCAGTACTATAAGGGTTTGGGCGCCTCTTCGGCCCCACTTACTCCCTCTCCATTCTTCATCTGTCCGGCCCTCATATCCTTCCATATCCTTCGTGTTTGCTTTCCTATATCTTTCTATATCACCTTCTCCCTTGACTTACATCAGTGTCTTCCAAACTTAGGGCGCTTTTCTTTCATCCTTAGATCAATCACTGCACCTATTTTGATATTGTTATAATTCCGTGTGTCCGAGATGTAGATTATATTTTATTTTTTTAGTTCTTTATTTATCTTAAGTGCAAGCTAGCCCCAACACTGGGGAACGTTGACGCTAAAGCCCACGAAAATATCAGATATATAGAGTAAAGTTAATAACAATAAATACAGAAAATCACCTGCAGTAATATTATGAAAGAGAACAAAGACACGAGTTGCAGATTGTAATGTTTCTAAGTTTAGATTCCCCCTTCATGTTCGTCCATTTTCTGTGTCAAGGGCGCGGCTGTCTCGTACAGGTGGATCTACACAAACAAAGCCATGTATCACTGACTAGGTCACTAGGGTAAACTTGTCATTCAAATTAATACACATTCAGTTTGTAAGCATATATCTGTGTTTCCATTAGTCCAGTTGCATCCTGCGAGTAATTATACTGTAAGTAGAGTCTCACTTGAGCCAATGAAGATAAGCTATTATTTAATTAGTACGTTATACACACTTGTCTGGGACCAAACACCTGCTGGATTCGGAACATCCAAGTTCCGACAGGGCTCTGGCATTTCCATTTCCGAGTGCAAAAAACAAACAACCAAGCTTATGAAAAAGCTTGCACTGTAAACTTTTTCAAAAGCATGGTTGTGGCCACAATGTAAGGGAATGTTAATGACAAAGGGAACTGCTACTCTTGGGCTATTTTTGGCTATTTCTCGAGTGATATTGTGCGAGAACAACACACATTCTGATGATACATGGCAACTCTGCGACCTTCCATTGGTGTAGCAACATTGCCAATTTGGCGTTTAGCAAGAAAACATGTAGCCTACATTTTAAAGTGACCTAGCTCGTATATTTTGGATTTATACATCATTATATTATAAGGTTTAATTAATACTTATTAATTAAATAATACTTTGATTAATACTTATTAAGACGAAAATAATAATCCGGGGGTGTGTGAGGATGCATGCTGGATGAAGGTCCTGCATGTCCTGCTGTGCATGGTGGCTTGTGTATAGTCATCTTTAATTATGTTACGTTAAATTAATTATTCCTTTTCAACGAGGGGAAATAATTATCACTTAATAGGCTTTTGTATCTGTTCTTTTGATAATGAATGAATGAAATGGGGACGAAAAAGACTCGTGTATACGTGTGTTGACCAGAAAGACTTTAATTATAAATTATACCACAAAGGAGTAGACTATACACACGAAGGATAAAGGAGGAAAGGAGACACACTGGGAAGAGAGAAAAATGGATTGTCTCGGGTACACAGGAGCGCCTAAACCCTTAAAATATCCCATATGGTGTGTCTTATAAATGTAGCACTTTTTATAAACTCTGTGTTTGGGCGTGAGTTAAGCCCCAAGAGGGCAAAATAGCAACCCTGAATTTCTGTAACTCAGTCAGCAGTCTTGCCAAATATGGATAATTTTCCCTAGATATAGACAATTAAAGGTAGAAATGGAGAAATTACATAAAGATTGTTCAAGTGTAAATGGAGAACATTTTACTAGACAAAATATCAAAATGATGGTATATATACGATAAATGGTGTGTAGCCAAAGGTCTCACACGGTGTACCCTTGTAGCAGGCAACCTTTATGTATATGAATGAGCATATTCCAGGTTAGCTACAATAATTTATATGCAATGTAAAACCTGAAGAAATAAACAGACTAGACTAGACCAACGCAAACTTATTTGCCATTAACCCCAAGTGAAGATAACATCTTCACTACATCTTAACTACGCGTTACAAATTTTATCGCCACCATTATTTCTTGATGGGACTGAATTGGGGGGGTTTGAAAATTAGGTAAATTTATGTGCACGATAGAATTAAGGTGTAAGTGGTAATTTGATTGTGACAGTACGACTATATAAATAAAACTGTATCAAGATCTAGAATTCTAGATCTTGTAGTTGTACTGTATATCTTCAAGAGTAAACAGCAGGGAACGTTGGGGCGATATACATTTGCCGCATAGACTAAGGCCCAATCAGAAGTAATTAATAGTACTTTCCCCTGTTGCAACCAAAACAACAGGCAGCAGGGAAAATCTGTGGTAAAAAGAGGAAAATTCTGATACTGTTGAAATTGTGGAAAAAATCTCCAACAAGTATATGACCTGGCAACACTGACTTTCTCTAACCCATCAGACCCACCAGTGTTTTGTTTACTGTTGTTGGTGGGTGGGAGGGAGTGGTGAGTCTCTCTCTTTTTGGGTGGATATTTTGAGGTGTGGATTAACTTCAAGACTTCAAAATGTCCCCAAATAATGATAAAGAGACGCCCATCTTACCTTGGGACCACTTCAGTAATTGGGTTCATGCTATATGTGTGGTTACCTTTGATCTGGAGCTGGGGCAAGCTATGGAGGTAAGGGATGCGTGTTAGTGTGTTATACTCTCTCACTCTCTCTCTCTATGTGTAAGCTATTTCGAACTTCCTCTCTCTCTCTCTCTCTCTCTGTGTAAGCTATTTCGAACTTCCTCTCTCTCTCTCTCTCTCTCTCTGTGTGTAAGATATTTCGTACTTCCCCTCTCTCTCTCTGTGTTTAAGATATTTCGTACTTTCTCTCTCTCTCTCTCTCTGTGTGTGTCAGATATTTCGTACTTCCTCTCTCTCTCTCTCTCTCTCTCTGTGTAAGATATTTCGTACTTCCCCTCTCTGTGTGTGTGTAAGATATTTCGTACTTTCTCTCCCTCTCTCACTCACTCTCTCACTCTCTCTCTCTAAGCTATTTCGTACTTCCTCTCCCTCTCTCTCTAAGATATTTCGTACTTTCTCACTCTCTCACTCTCTCTCTTTGTCTATAAGCTATTATTAAGTACTTCCTCTCGCTCTTTCTCTCTCTCTGTAAGCTATTTCGTATTTCCTCTCACTCACTCTCTGTGTGTAAGCTATTTCGTACTTCCTCTCTCTCTCTCTGTGTAAGATATTTCGTACTTTCTCTCCCTATTTCTTTCTCTTGGCTATTTCTCTCTCTTTGTATTCCCCTTTTACTTCCTCTCTCTCTCTCTCTCTCTCTCTCTCTCTCTCTCTCTCTCTCTCTCTCTCAGTGCTACAGGGTCTTCCAGGCCTGGCATTGTCTTCATTCTTCCACCTCAATTATTTTCACTTTCTCTTTGTTATAACATTAGAATCATTGTTGTTTTCATTGTATATGTGTAATTATATACTTATATGAATTATGGGTATAACTTTACTATCAGAGGAGCCGTCGTACAGTACCACGCCATTGTATACACCACGGATGTTCATGAATACGGCCCACATAACCCTAACTTAATTCACCAATATATTTTTCTAATTTAGTGTTTTTTCCTTAGTTAAGTTCAATAAACATTGGTATAACTTTACTATCAGCCAACACGACCCAACTTAACCAATATATTTTTCTATTTTGTTTTCCTAAGTTAAGTTAGATAAACTTTGGTATAACTTTGCTATCTGGGAACACAACCCTAATTAACCAATATATTTTTTTAGTGTGTTTTTTGTAAGTTAGGTTGGATAAACATTGGTCACTTTGATGGGCTGTGTGTAATTTTTTTTTTTTTATCTTAAAAATGAAGAAAAGATACTGTAATTCTTGTCCAGGGTATTCTAGTATATAATATTTTAAAACCCAATATCCAGCGAACATATTAATTTTATTTTACAGTAATAAAAATTACGGTCATACTTTTTGGGTTCTGGGAAGACCCTGTAGGATGAGGAAGCTTGAACGAAACAAAAGGGAAAGGGGACAGTTACGGTATATTAAAAAGGAGTGACTGAGTATTATCTATTCCCTAATCTCTTACAGTAGGCTACTTTACATTCTTAATTTATGGGAGATTCTATTTTTTGGTGAATTGGAAGGCTACTGATTCCTCCAAACTATGCCAAGAAACAGACGACCTCAATATTTCACTTGGGGTGTCTGTTTCTTGGTATAGTTTGGAGGAATTGGTAGCCCTCCAGTTCACCACCAAGAGAATCTCCACTAAAAGGGATTACAAACTGTTTCCTTGACTAACTACTGCCGTCATTCATGTGGCACTTGTATGGCTTGCTGACGTGTAGAGAACATTTATGTTTGTTGCGAAGACCTTATAGTGCCAGCCATCGATAACACATTATTACTCCCACCTGGAAATCAGCCTTAGAGTAATAAAAGTTCTTTATTTGACTTTGTTGACTCTCTTGTTCACATATATGGTTAATCACGTACAGTACTTTATTGTTGTCCCGGACTTTTCTGATTTTTGTTTGTTTGTGTGATTACCTGTGCACAAGAAGCTGTGGGTGGATTTATACAAAATATTTTTCTGGTACTCATGAGTAATCCCGAACCACCAACTTGAAGCACTTATTGGTGGGCAGTGAGTGGAGCTTACAACTAGTGGTTCAGGGTTACCATCGCGGCCAGAGTTGACAACGCTGTGTGGCCCTCACGGGAGTGTGGCCAACTGTACCTGTACAGTATTTCAAAATCACACTCCTTCACTGTGTATTTACATTTAAAGTAAAGCTTAGGCCAGGTATGTAGCTTTTCATATCTCTTAAGATTACAGTTGATAAAACAACTTATCCTATGGTAATATATTTATAAACAATATGCACCGGTAATTCTCTACCTCTCGGTGATGAATGAAATAATTACATACATCTAGCCGTTGGTATATTTCCTAATCCAATGATAAATTCTGATATTTGTTAAATTAAACAATGGCTTAAGTACAGTACAGTTATATGAACCTTCGACTTTTTATGCTGGATTTACTCGGTATTCGGTAATCAAAACTTTGCATGATAGAAAGTGATTACAGTACAGTATAGGAAATGACAATCATATCATAACTATTGGATCTCCTCTGTTCCCTTAATATATAGTAGGTTATCTTTGAGAAATATTTATTTAATTTACATGCACCATCATCTCTAATCTTTGTTGACAGATGGATAACGCAGTACTGTATATAAATAACTTGTTTTCCTGCATTGCGTATTGAGGACACAAGCTAACAAATGCAATAAAGGCATATCTTGTCGAATTAGTGGTATATATTATAGTTTCTTCAGTGTTAAAGTGTAGGCAAACCAAATGCACATGGCCTAATCTTCTGGTCCAGTCCAATTAAGGAGGTAGTACCGTGTTGGTAAATCTTGACCAACTGATTCCTTCAAACTATTTCAAGCAACAGGCCACCATTATTTTTGTGTATCTGGTCATGTTTCCTGATATAGTTTGGAGGAATTAAGGAGCTCCAGTTCACCAAAAAGAGAATCTCACCTTATCCATTACAATTTCACCATGTGGTATCTTGGAAGATACCTTTAAATATGAATCCAATAATAGTAGTTCTTTCTATGCTAAGTTAGTGCCTTCCTTCTTTGTAGGGAACCTGTAAGTTATTATCAAATTTATCATATTTATCCTGTGCATAAATGATATACATAGGCGTAAAAGCAATAGCCTGTAATTATGACATTGGAAGAGAAATATACTGTCCATCCTCCAGGTTTCAGTGAGAACCCAAATGAGAAAGAGTGTCCTTATCAGCTGGCCAATGTAGGCTAATCTCGACTCTTACGTAAATAAACAATACAAGAGGGCACCCAAACCCTTAAAGTACAGTCGGCGTCAAGAGTCCGGTGGCCACATCAGCCAGGGCAGTATGGAAATATAAGCTTCACAAGCTCGTAATTTAAATAAAAAAACAGCAAAAATTATTCATTTGACCCAGGGTTATTGTACTTCTGTATGGTGAATGTGTGTTGGATGATTTTCCTTTGAAATATCTTTCATTGTGCGCTGAGTGAAGCGACACGACTTTTGATGCCGACTGTACACCCCACATCGTCACAGGCAATAGCACCTGTCTGACTGTTGGATAATTGAGTCTTTGTTTTGTATTCTTAGTCGTTAGGGCCTAGGTGAAGTAATCCCGATAAAAATAGTGGTGTTTATAGTCAGTTTCCAAGCCCTATCATGTGGCTCAGTGGAAATAAGCATAAGTATAGGGGATTTTACATGATCGGTGGTGCGTAAGTCCTGCTTCGTCTCTACATATCCGTTACCTGTAGGTCAACTGAGGCTCCCAGGACCTGGCTCCCATCATGGGAGCCTCAGTTGACGGATTTATGCTGTACATGGGAGTCCCATGTACAGCATAAATTCGTGTCCATCTCATTTACTTGATAATGACCAGATAGTTACATTCTGAACCAATTTCTATTCTGACAACATATGAGAAGTATATCTGTCATTTATGCTTTCAAATTGTTTTACAACATCACTATAGCTCGGACATACATACGCAGGTGGAAATGAAGCCAAATTGTGCTACCCACTGTCCTACAGATATAAATAATTATATCAAACGTTCATATATCCAAAACCCATTAGACTAATTTATACAGTGTACAGTTTCATAAGGGTGTACACATGCACGTTATGAAAGAGTAAAGAGATAGGAAGTCTAGCTCACATGTTTCTCCCACACATGTGAAACTGTGACGTTCGTACCCGCACGTGTAGAAGGTTATCACCCATGGCCGACACCCTTGTCCTCCACCTCTATCCTCTCTATATTATGAGCTCAGCTGTTGTTCTCACCCATTGTGGCCTAGGATTGTGTTGTGTTGGAAAGATGCCAGTGAATTAAAGTAAACATTACCTTGGTATAAGAACAACAACGTATGAGGAGAAATTTAATTAAACGAAAAAGTAGACGGAAAAACATTCTCTCTCTCTCTCTCTCTCTCTCTCAGTAAGTATTTCCCTTGTACCTCTCTCTCTCTCTCTCAGTAAGTATTTCCCTTGTACCTCTCTCTCTCTCTCTCTCTCTCAGTAAGTATTCCCTTTGTACATACCTCTCTCTCTCTCTCAGCAACCAACACCCCGCCTTCCCACGTAACTGAGTAATAAGAGAACCTCCATAATGAACACTGAGCCCGTATGTTTTCTTGTATAGTTTGGTGAAATCAGCAGCCCTTCAATTCACACACACATATGAAAAAGCAACACATAGGCTACACACGCAAATGAAATAAAACACACACACACACACACACATGAAATGAATCACAAACACCTATTCCCCCATATGTCAGTGACTGGGAAACTCGTGTAACAACAAAAATACAGTTAGGTTACCAGTAGGACCCGTCGACCTTGGTGAAGAGGTTACCAAGGGTAGCAGGGAATCAGTCTGGCTAGTTTTTTTTTTTTTTTTTTTTTTTTTTTTTTTTTTTTTTTTATCGTGGGCTACATGTATTGAATCTAACAATATTCTTGGTACACATATCCGCATCTGGTATGTAATTTATTCAAGTATTCCATCTTTGCGTTTGGCTAGGTTTTATTTATTTATTTATTTTGTTCGTAGCCAACAGGTATTTAAATCTGAGAATATTCATTATATACTGGATTCACAGCAGATGTCTTGGTCTTCAATGTTTATTTACTTATGTATTTACATATTATGTTTTGCTGTGTGCTCATGATATGTCAGCATAAGATAGCTTGAAGGTTATAACTACACCCAAAATCCTTCATTTAGTTTACTAATCTTTGCTTATCAATTTTTCTCAGTTTTTATTGCCATTCTGGTCTTCTGCCAGTTTCCTTGAATTCAGTAACAGTATACAGTACAGTTACAGTCCTACATGACATTTATCAACACTGATGTCAGTCTTATACCTTTGACCTCAGTTCAAACCTGAATAAGTTAATAATACATCTATGGGTGAAGTGCTGGTGTTTTTTATCTGAAATTTTCAGTGTTTTGGGGTGATCCAATGCTCAGCTTGGCGGGGGGTTGCTTTCCTAGAACGCTCTCTCATTTTATCCAGAAATCGTATTTGTATGTGGACAAAACTGTTCCAGGAAGGTGACTGGTGCTGGCACTAATTCCTGTAGAACTCTACAGATGAATACTTTAGCTTGTGAATTTAACTCTGTTTGTAGGTCTCACTTTCCTTTCAGTCAGAATATCTTTCATGCATATCACGTACAATGCCTTTTGTAGTTACCAGTACACTACTGTACAATATTTGACATTTCGGGACATTTATAAAAGTTTTGAAAAACATGGGACTGAGTAATATTTATTCATTAACACCTGTAAAATGTTAATGTCCTGCATATTATTAAAATATTTCCCCTTCACAGATGATTTACCCAGCTGACAGAGAGTTGACAGAGAGGGAGCGAACCAACATATGTTACTTGGCCTTCCCTGACAGCAACTCTGGACTCATGGGTAACGTCCAGTTTCACTTTAGAATCCGACAATGTCCCCAGTCCATGAACGCACACACCCGCCCTGCCATCCACACTTACAATTCAAACTGCCCTACAAGTATACAGGTATGATATGATATGCTATTATGAAGTGAATAATACTATGCTGTATTTTGTTTAGCATTTATTGATTATTAAAGATCTGGTTCTGTAGCATAGTTTGTAGGACTCACTCACTCTCTCAATTATTCTCTGACAGTAATGATTAAGGGGAGATTCTCATGTTGGTATATTGTAAGGCTACGGTACTGATTCCTCCTAACTATACAGTACAGTACCAAAAAAAACAGACTCCTTCGGTGGTGCTAATAGGGGATCCGTTTTGTGGCATAGTTTGAAGGAATTGGAGACCTTCAAATTCACCAACAAAAGAATATCCCCTTAAAAGAATAATAATGATTGAATTTGTATGATTGGTTTTAGATTGAATAATAATAATAGTTGATTGAATTTTTACCATTGCTTTTAGATTGAGGATGGTTACCTGTATGGCTACGTGTACTTCCGACAAGTCAAAGACAGAACCTTGAGAAGAGGCTACTTTCAAAAGGTTAGTATGTGCAGTACTATTGATTGCAAGAATTCATACACACACTGTTATTTTCGAGGCTTTACAACATACAGAAAATGTAAAACTACATAACTGCAAAACAACATTATTATTAGGTTTATTGTTTAGCAGTCACCGAGTCCCTTGGTAGACCATTTATTGCAGTACTTCCACAATAATGACCTCTCTTTCCATATAGCCTGTGTTAGAATTCCTTTGGCCTACTGTCCAGTATCCTATAACAATAATACGAGGTGTCTAGCTGTAGATGGGCTTAAGCATCATAAATGGTGTGTTTGTGTGTTTGCTTTTTTATACATAAGCAAATAGTAAATAAGCTATGGTTTAGTGGACTATATAATAATGTGGGTTTGTGTACATATTTGCTTAGTGAGCATTATCAGATTTTAACATTCATTTACTCAACTACAATAACGGTAAAAAATATAATGGTTACTAGTACGTTAATTCGATACCATTGCCTCTCTTCTTCAACTGTCCCTTTTTTTCATCTGTTACCTTTTGTTCTTGCTGTCCCACCTTATAATCACCTTCCTCGGGTGCCATATGACCTTGCTGTTGCGGCGCCTAATATCAATTGATCAATCAATCACTCCCACATCTCAATCACCTTCCTCAGGCGCCACATGACCTCACTGTTGCGGTGTCTAATATCAATTAATCAATCGCTACCATTGTTCCCCAGAGTGTGGTATTACTGTCACAACTACCACTGGTGTCACTGTTTACGGCGGTGCTGGAACTGGTGGCCCCGGAATACTTTGAGACCGGGGAGGCCAGTCTGGAAGCTGCCTGTCATCACTTAGATCAATGGCCGCCTCCTACACCTGCCACCACTCTTAATCTTCCTCTTCTGGGTACCCTTATACAGGTGCGTATATAAGATTGAATTTATTAAAGATTGTCTCAATAAATATTTTCACAAAGATTGTCCCATTTTATATTGCTAGTACAGGAAAGTTGTTCAAGTAAGGATGTAACAAAATTCACTGTTATTTATTTTTTTAATATGTACTGGTTAAAGTTTAAAGGGGACTGAGAAACATTATAATCCCCACTCTATAATATACCTTACCTATATTGTACTTGATTTATGTATTTCGTCTGGAATAGTCAGATAAGTAACTCCCTTTATTTTCCAGGTTCGGATTCCAAGTCGACAGGACAAACCTGGTGCATCATCTCTAACACCACCTTCCCCTACACACACCATGAGTGGACCTCCCTCTGTCCTTATACCCACTCCTCATGAGACAGAGGTTAGTTACACACGTGGCATACATGGGAGCAAGGTGGATTCACACATTTTATTTTTATATCATCAATACCCAATTTTCCTTTTTTTTATATTCCAGATTTAAAATTTTAGTTTTATTATTACATCATTATTGTCATCAATACTCCAGTTTCCCTTCATTTTTTCATAACCGATTTAAATTGCTATGTAGTTCATAATCAACAACTTGGTATACTTTTTATTACAGATTTAAATTGTTACCAGTATTATATAATTATCATCAATACCCCATTTCCCTTTTTTTTTCATCACAGATTGAAATGGTTGTGTAGTTGGAATCTTTTTCAATACAGATATAAATTATGTAGTTTATAACTGACATTTCTGTATACTTTTGTTCAGGCATTCCGAGTACTTGCCCCAGTCCTGCCACATCTGAATCTACTGTGGGAGTTGGTAATCACTGCTGAGCCTCTGGTGGTGATGGCACTCTCTCCCACTACAGCTGCCAACACCGTCCAAACTCTTGTTAGGTAATTATCCCCACTAGCAGGGTCATACTTGGGGCCATATGCAAGATTATCCATGGTGTTGATGACAGCATGGTATAAGTAGATGGTCCTGTATTGTCTGTGGAGTCATCGTACCAGTACCATGCTATATTCAACACCATGAATTTCTTGCATATATTCCTTGGTGTCATACAAATATCATAAGTTTGATCATATTAAGTAGAACAGATAAATAATTAATCAAGGGAACTATATGATATCTGGATAATGGGTTTGAAAGGGTGAGTGAATGTTGAGTGTGATCCAGTTTAAGTCATCTCCATTGCATTGTACTAATAAATTTATTTTCCTTCTACCAAAATAATATTAACTCAACTATACCCCACCTTTTTGTCACAGTCTCATTGCACCATTGAGGTTCAGCGGAGACTACCGGCCATTCTTCACCATCCACGACTCAGAGTTCCGAGAATACACAACACGCACCTCGGCCCCACCTAATGTTATCTTGGGTGTAACTAACCCATTCTTTGCCAAGACTCTACAGCACTGGCCACATATCATCAGGATAGGAGATAATAATACAGGTGAGATGCCATGCTTTAATGTTGATAATGTTCTTGATGTATGTGATAGGTGTACAATACTGTTTAGTGTTTCAGTGTCATGGTGTATTACAGTAATTCCTCATGCCTATAAAGGAGTCACTGTATTAAATGGCTTATGCTTAATATACCTACCAACTATCAACCAAATGAACAGCTGCATCCCATCAATCATAACTGAATTAAAGGGAGATTCTCTTGTTGGTAAATTGGAAGGTCTACTGATTCCTGCTAACTATGCCAGAAAACAGATGCTCTCAGTGGTACTAATAGGGATCTGTTTCATGGGATAGTTTGGAGGAATCACAGACCTTCCAATTCACCAACAAAAGAATCTCCCCTTAACCCCTAAGAACCGCAATCCCCCTATCGCTACTGGAGCGTGAACCGCAAAAACAGGGTGATTTTTAAAGTTTCGTTTAGGTAAATTTTGTTATTACAGATTTGGAGAGCTTGATTTTACACACCAGAATCTGTAAACTAAAGTTTCCTAGGTCCACTGGTTTGCGTACAGCAGTGCCATGAGTAATAAAGTAGTTACCCCTAAAAAAACTCTAAAAATGAGAAAACGTGAGCGAGCGTATTTTCATTGCGTAAATATGACGAGTCAACCATTCCCCTTTCACACCACTCACTGAAGGCCCAACCTAACCAGTGTTACCAATGAAGTGGCTAGATATAGCCCAAGCAGTTTTTTTTTCTACCGGCTTTATATTACGTCAATCGGCTTCAAGGCCTAAATTCGCGGTGACGTGATATTTGGTCAATAGGCATTTAAGGGTTAAGCAACATAGTATTAATTCTGTAATAATGTGTTCCTTCTCTTTTAGGTTCACCCAGCACTCAAAAACACAAGTTAAAGAAGGCATCGGCACTCAAGACAGTGGAACAGAAGCCAGGTGTCTACACCAAGTACCGTCCTCACTTGCAAGCAGACAAGGTACACTAGCAATCCACAATCTCTGGTCCACTTTAGTCAAAGCCTGAGATCTGGAGCAGGGGGTTACTAGACAACAGCCTACCCAAAGACTCCATTGGTTCTAAATGCTACTTCTTGTAAATTAGAAGATGGTACCCAAACAAATTGCTGACTAATATTTTCACGTTCTCATGTGATGTTATTGTTTTGAATTGTGAGTAGCTGCCAATTGTATATTAGAAAATGCTACTTAACCTACTTATTGGAGAGTTTCCCAGTAAACTTTAATGAATTGAGGGAAGCTGTCAAAAAATATTTACATGAATCAATCCAATGTTAAATACTAATTGTATATTATTGTTTGTGATTGTACACACATCAGGGTCTAGTTAAGCGGCTGTTGAAGGGTGTACAGACTGGCCGACCGGTGGAGGTTCAGAGCGCACTACTACGTCGTCATCTCCTGGAGCTCACACAGTCTTTCATGATTCCACTGGAGCGTTATGTTGCCTCACTAATGCCACTCCAGAAGAATATCTCACCATATAAGGTTGGTGCATACTGTATATTATTATTGTGTTAATTTTATTTATTTATTTTTCTTGGTGATGATATGTTTTTTTATACACTATGGTGTTGTAGAGTATAAACTATATATATTAAGTATTGCATACATCTTTGTAAGCCTGACAGGATTGGTATATGAAGTTTTACTTTACAAACTCTACCAATAATATAGTAGTATGGGAGAGGGTATGAAAATATATGTCAAATAGGGAGGAGATGGTAACAGAGTGGTTAGAGCAATGGACTTTAATCTCAAAGACTTGATATTGAGTCCATGCCAAATGTCTTGAGTTTTTTTGAGGTGATCTGATGGCTTCATCTAGGGCCTCTGAAGACCAAGATGCTAGTGAAGAATATGTGGAATTTAACTAGGTCACACTTTATCAGAGAAATGTGGCAGGAAATTACAATGCTTTAGAATGTTTATTATTAATTGTTACTATAGGTGACTCATGCTGTCCCCCCAATGAATTTTGCTATAGAATGTTTAGTGTTAATTGTTACTAAAAGTGACTTGCTATTCCTCCAGGCCATACCCAGCCTCCGACCATTCAACCCTGATGAGTTTCTTGGCACCCTGGAGCAACACGGACCTCACCTTACCAGTGGCATCAGGGGCGACTGGGAAGGACTGTACAGACGGTTCTTCCGTTCCATAAATTTCTCCGCCTGGTTTAATGCTCGGTACCAGGAAGTTTCGGATAAACTGGCGGAATTACACCTTCAGGCTGTCTGTGATGCTGTAAGTACTCAAAGTTATCATAGTCCTTTGGTTGGTATTATATATGTGAAGGTGATGTGATGGTAGATGTAATGAATGAAGGTAAAGGCAATTCTCTATTTACATATGCCCATAAACATCCCAAGTTATCATTGTTCATTGGTTGGTGTGTGTTATGTGAAGGTGATGTGCTGCTTGATGTACGGTAATGAATGAAGGTAAAGTACAGTTTTCTATTTACAATGCTCATGAGTACTGAAAGCAGTGATAGTTAATTGGTATGTGTGATATGGAGGCCTATATGAACATGAGGGTGATTTTTTTCTATGGATTAAGAAACAACAATGGCAGATGCTCACTCATAGCTGAACCTTGAGCCTGGAAAAATAAAGAACAAATCACTTACCCATACCCAAAAAATGTTGATATACAAGCCTTTTGAAGGTAGGAAGGTCATACATTATGGGAAATACAGAGGGCAGTAGGTCATTTCAAAATTTTGCATATGAGATAAAGAAAGAATATTCATGCCATGAACCACTTTCACCAAGACTTCATTTACATATATTTTATACAAACAGGATCTGGGTGGTTGGGTGTGTAGTTGCAGTGAGGTTGTTGACATGGTGTTATTACATATATTTTGTGCCAACAGGATCTGGGTGGTTGGGTGTGTAGTCGTAGTGAGGTGGAGGTTGTTGACATGGTGTTACGACTGCGTTCCAAGCTGCCCCGCGCCGCTTCCCTTCCTCCATCACACCCAGCCAGAGACAAACTCACACAACACCTTCACACACTCTTTATGGCTCTACCCGAGGATCTGAGAGCAGTGTTACATGCTAGCTGAGGACAGTAATACTATCCTGGCTACACCTCTACTCTGTTATTGAGAACTGTGTAAATATATATAGGTATACTGGTAATAATTATGTGTATATTTTAACTAATGTTTATACTCTGCTTACTATGAATGTAATGTGTGGAATGATGTGAGTCAGTGGGCCATATGCAAGAACATTCATGGTGTTGACCATGGCTCAGTACCGACCGGTATGATGGCTCTGTTGTTTGTCTCTGAAGTCATCGTACCGGTACCATTCATACGTCAGCAGCACGACCATTTTTGCAAAGCGGTCAGTGAGTTATAATTATAATTCTCTGATAATTATCTTTTGAAGTCTCAGCTCCTGGTTATGTTTATTAAGAGGAGATTCTTATATTGGTGAATTGGAAGGTCTGTGATTCCTCCAAACTATGCCACAAAACAGATCCCCTATTAGTGTACCATTGAGGGGGTCTATTTTCTGGTATAGTTAGGAGGAATCAGTAGCCTTCCAATTTGCCAACAAGAGTATCTCCCCTTATTTGAATTTCTGATCGAATCTCTCAAAACTGGATTTTTTTTAATTAACCAGTTTCCCCAATTGTTTATTTTTGATATCCATGCATATGAGCAGGGATATTATATTATATACGGTCTATGTTATATAATCCAGACTACCTATAACCTCACATTGTGTTTTGGTCATGGATTTTCTGTGATGGCATATATACATTGTACACATATATTCTTTGCCGACATTTTGTTAATGCTGTAAGAATAGCTGCTGTTGTTTGCAGATTAAATGACAGAATTAAATTGTAATATGAACTGAAGCTGGAGTTTGTAGTTTTCAAAAATATTTTCAAACACATTTTCCTTTTCTGAGTGTTGTGACATTGCTTAAGTAAGGGGGTAATAATACACTTTTGGTACAGTGGAGCACCTTGATTCCTCCAAAGTATGCCAGAAAACAGGACCAGATTAACAAAAATAATGGTGGTCCATCTGTTGCTTGGAATAGTTTGGAAGAATCAGTTGCTCCAGATTTACCACTTTCTCTTTAAATACTTTTGGACACTTTTGTTGAATGTTTGGTGCATCAAATTGTTTTATTATCAATTCTCCCCCCTCTTGATAAACAAAGGGAAATAGGGTATTGATGATGATGGATTGTAAAAACATTCTTCTTCATACAATATCTATTATTCTTATAATTATGCTGCATTACTGACAGTGTAAAAATATTGCAGCATTTCCATCTTGTCATATTCAGACTATGGGAAGTATTATTTAACTTATTATTGCTTCTTCTTTGACGAAAAGTTCTCTAGGTCGATCAGTTCCTGTTATTTTACAATGCAAATTTAAGTGGGTAATACACTTATGGTACATTGGAGCTCCTTGATTCCTCCAACGTATGCCAGGAAACAGGACCAGATTAACAGAAATAATGGTGGCCTGTTACCTGGAATTGTTTGGAGGAATCAGTTGCTTTAAATTTACCAAGACTGTATTTTCCCCTTAACTACTAAACATCTTTCCATTTGAAGGGAAGGTTGAATAATCATACACTATGTATTTGTCATTTCTTTTTCATACTCTCGGTATTCATTTAGTTTGTGGTGACATATTTTATACCTTGCCAAAAAATTAATCTACCTCAGAAAAATTTATTATAATTTTGAACATCTTTACAATTATAATGGAATGTCAACAGGTACAAAATAGCTGAAAAATACATTACTAATAAAAATTAAAATAATGTTCTGCTATACATGTCACGTGAGAGGTTTTAACAGTCGATTAATTTTCACACACCTGGCTATATGTACAATGACTGAAATTTCATTCTTCTAAATGCCTTTATCAAATAACATGCTTACCTTTATCACGTCTCGCTATGATTTATTAAAAGTGCCAATATTCCAAGCTATAGTATTTTTTTTTTTTTTTTTTTTTTAAGTGCTTCATGCGTTAAATTTATAATACTTTATCAATATTTTACTGGCACATACTGTACCTGTAATACTGTCAATAACTTTTAGTATATTAACTATAAGAGCGTGTAATATAAGATGATAAGTGATGATAGTTTTTGGTAAGTGTTGCAATAATTTAGTAATGTGAAAAGTGGGGAATGTATGGTCACTATTTTTTACAGTGTGTTAATATAATAGGTAGATGATGGTGCTTTGATCTTGAGTGCATTACTGTAATGTAAATATATACTGGTAATATAACTGTATGTGTTAATAATGACAGCAACTCATGCTTTATTCTATCTTTTATTGAAAAAACAAACAAACATATATATATATATATATATATATGGCATATTCAAAACTTTCATTGAAAAAGTAAATGTAATTAATGTTAATTCAGCATCATTTTTATTTGAGGGGAGATTCTCTTGTTGATGAATTGGAAGGCTACTGATTTCTCCTCCCAACTACTGTATACCTGAAAATGGTTGCTCACAATGGTACTAATAGGGGACCTGTTTCATAGTATAGTTTGGAGGAATCGCAGACCTTCCAATTCACCAACAAAAGAATCTCCCTTTAACAGCATTCTTTAGGTCACGTGATGTAAAACTTGGATTATGTGGATTACCATTTAATGATTATTTTTTAATTAGTTTTTGTGTTTATTTGATATGTTCATCTATTGAACCCCCCATTGGGAGGTGTTTGTTGCTTGCAGTGATGTGTTGCAGTACAATACTTTATGTAAGGATTTTGGCGCCCCTTCCCAACCACTGACCACTCCCTTTCAATTCTTTGGCTGTCCCTCCTGTTCATTTTATTTCATCTATTTCTTTTATGTTTACTGTACTACTTCTCTATCACCATCTTTCTTGTCCTACGGGGTCTTCCAGGCCTAGGACAGTCTTTTCCATTCTTATATCTTATTTTTAACATATACTATTATCTACATATTTGGCTTTCAATGATGATAAAGCAATACATTGTATATACAGTATATATGTATATATTGTAATACATTACAATATATCAGTGCAGTATTACACTATTGAGTAACTTGCAATTTTCTGCTGAAAATGTGTAAAGAAATATATAAAGGTTTGTACACAGTTTTCTCAACTGACTTTGTAAGAATCTTTGATGATATATTTTACCCTGTGTTTCATGTATAATATATGCATTGTAAGTTCATATTACTGTGTATAGTGGCTACAGAATAATTTTTAACTGCCAATTAAGGTTATGTTTTTGCCTCCATTTGTCTTTCTGTCAGTCTGAGCAAGATACAGTACAGCATCTCAGAAAGTTCAAATCATTGTAGTTTCATGAATTTTATTGGTTGGGTGGGATATGCTTAGAAGGTCATTGATAAGAGTACAAGTGGATGTATGAGAACATCCAACACTTTCTTAAAGATTCACTTAATCTCAGAGCCTTGCAAGAGTCACCGGCTACTTGTTTACTTTCATGTATGTATCATTCTGCTTTGTTACTAATGTCACTTTAATGCCTAAATGTTCAAATTGCTTAAAGCAGTAATATTTCATAGCACCCAAAACCTTCAGGATAAAAACAAAATAGTTATTGAAATATTTATGCCTGTTATTAAGTGTGCCATACATGAAGCCAGTAATTTGCCATTAATTTGCCACAAGAGCTGTTTATGCCATACAAGTCAATGGGAATGTAATAACTATATAATTATTAAGATAATATTCTGTTGGTGTTACCAGTACTGTACAGCATCAGGTGTATTGTGCCACTACTTGTCATATTTGTAAAAATATTTTGAGCAGAGTACAGTAAATGATTACCAGCAAAATTGTGATCCTCTTTTCAGACTCAGGAAGAATCAGAGGACCATATTAATGAACATTCGTAGTGCATACGATGACTTGGTACCAGTACAATGGTTGCATAGAAAAGCAGTAGAGCCATCGTACTGGTACTATGCCATCGCCAACACCACCACGGATGTTCTTGCATACGACCCTAACACTCCTCCTGAGCTGTGAATATCAAAGTGCCACATACACCTTATTCATTGGGATTAGAAACAAACATTATATTATCACTTCCATGTGGATCCTCATTTTATTTTTTAACTGCAGATGTTTCATACTGATTCTCATTGACTAAAAAAAATCACAGCTGTTCAGAATAAGGTTTTACTTCATTAAATTTATTAATGTTTTTGCTTTTGGTACATTGGGCTGTATGCAAGAACATCTATGGTGTTGACGATGGCTTGGTATCGGTACGATGACTCTGTATTGTGTCTATGGAGTCATCGTGCCTGTACCACACCATCAGCAACACCCATGTTCTTACATACGGCCCATTATCATATCTTTTAGCTCTTTCCGTTACCATCATATTTAATGATTAATATTGATACAGACAATATTTGCTTATGTTAAAGTTAAACATTGACACTTTACCGGGAGGTTATGGTTTTGATATTTTTGGAGATAATGATTCCTCTAAACTATACCCAGCAACAGGCCACCATTATTTTTGTTAATCTGGTCCTGTTTTCTGGAATATTTTTGAGGAATCAAGGCACTCTAATGTACCAAAAGTATACTCTCCTGTTAATGCCTTGTGTGTTGTACAGGGAATGTTTTCATGTGTTATCATCAGCTAAGCAAAAACAAAGTAAACCATATACTGTATGGAACAGTACACCTTATAATTATACCTGTGGTTATAGACTTGTGAAGGAAGAGATGTGAGTGTGTTGGGAAACATTTTGATGCTGTAATACTATGTGGTGTCTTTTGTGTCACCTTCATTTGTAATACTCAAGAAATATAAACTTATATTTTTACAAAGTTTATTTCATTGAACCTGTTTAATTTAAGGGAGAGTTGTTGAAATTAATTAATCCTTGCCAAGAGGGGAAGTATGTAGGTACAGTCACAAGCCATAATGATTTTCCAGGTCTTGTTGAAGTTTAGAATCATCTGACATACTCGTGAACCAGTTACAACGCTTATCCTTTCTCATATTTGCTGGAGCTCGTTTAATACTCAATCAGGCTATTTGAAGCAAGGTGGTTGGGTGATTGGAGGGATGGAGGTAAAGTAATGGTCAGGACTATTGACCATGACTACAGTCACGAGCACTATAATAATAAGTATATATCTTTGGTTGAAACTTTGAGCAGTCCAATTCACCAACGAACTCCATTTCAATGGAGATCTTATTGTGTATTTATTTACTGTGTCTAGGTATTCAAAGCACATCTGAATACCTATTAGTGCCCGTGACTGTACACTCGCGATCCAAAATATGTATCCAGGCTTGCTTCGAATAGCCTGATTGAGTATTAATCGAACTCGAGAAGGGAGGACAGGTGTTGAGGGGTAAAAGTAGCTTAAGAAGGGGGGAGGGGTAGAGGAGGACAGAGGTTGGGGGGGGGGGAAGAAATGACAGAACAACAACCACTCTTTATGAAGTCCTGCTGAAAAGTCAATTTTGGACACAAATTTCAGAAAAAAAGGTAGGCCCTACTTGATGTATGTACTACTACATTGTATTGTAGTGGATATATATGAGGACTTTCTGTGAGGATATTATTATTATTTGGAGTGTCAAGTTGAATTGTAAACATTGGACATTGTCATAGTGTGAGATGCAAGAGTGATGGAAGGCCGCTGCCCTTCTTCCTCCCGTGTTCTATCTAATTAATTAGTCAGTATGCAAGAACGATTGACAGTTAAGCTAATAATGTCAGTTACATTGAAATAATAAGTGTTTTTGGTGGGAATGACCCTTATATAACAGGGGATAATGGTCAGTCATCCTTTGGTTGAACTATCCACGAGTGAGCTACTTAAACTTAACACTGCATATCATGATATTTTACAGCTATTTGTTACTGGAAAGTGCCTCAAGGCATTTTAGAGCCTCGAGACATACAAGTATTTTCAAGGATAATAGACTATAGTCTATCATCCTTGAGTATTTTATTGTTGGTCACGTACAAAATGTGTTTATTGATTGATTGATCACTTCAGCTGCTTCACCAGGCAATGGCATCAAGCTCATCACAGTAAAGGTAAGGAATTTTCACAATACAGAGTAGTATAGTGTCAGGGCAGTATAGTGTAGTATAAGTTAGGATAGTCTCTTATAGTGTATGTAGTACAATTTAATACTAACAGGCTGGAAACCGGCTATTTCAAATTAATAACATCTTGCATAACAACTCAGTATTGGGAATATACTTATGTTTAGTACATTACAGTACATACACTATTCCAACACTCCTACGTACACCATTACTGTACTCCCATATACTTATACTATACCGTCTATAGTCCTACTTATTCTAAACACACGTAAATTCTGCCTGTCTCTTCCTGAAATTTGTGTCCAAAATTGACTTTCTAACAGAACTTCATAAAGAGTGGTTGCTAAGCTGACCATTCCTTCCCCCCCCCCAGCCTGTGTCCTCCTCTACCCACCCACCACCCCTCTCTTACCCCTCCCAATCAACCCCCTAACCCACCTACCACCCCTCAACACCCCTACCCACCCCTCCCTTCCCCTACCATACCACAACCCATCCACCTTCACCCTCCAACCCCATGACGTCATCTCATTGGCAGGAACTTACAGCATTATTTTTGGTGGAATATTAATTACACGTTTTATCACCGTGTTCTTTTTATGTTTTTTTTATTAGTTTCTTTTATATAATGGAAAACTCGTTGATTTATTCCCAAGATGATGACATATAATCAACTCCATTGATGTAATTAGTAACAAAATTTGCTAATTATTGAATATTTGAGTTTCAAAATTACCATTATTCTCGTAGAGTTTAGTTTGATTTATATCTTTAATCCACAAATGCACCGGGTTAGATAATGTATTTATTTGTTTTTGGTTCATTTATTGCAGAAAGGAGTTGATATTTGGGTGATGCATATACATAGAACCTTTCAACACTTACCGTACATATAATTATATACAAAATGTTACTATGGTTTTCACTGAGAAGAGAGAGAGAGAGAGAGTATGAAGGAAATATTAGAGAGAAAGAGTATGAAGGAAATATTAGAGAGAAAGAGTATGAAAGAAATATGAGAGTGTTTGAAGGAAATAGAAGGAAGGGAGAGAAAAAAAAGGAACGAGAGAGAGAGAGAGAGAGAGAGAGGTACACACGCAAAGAGAAAAGGAGAAATAGAGATAAACAGATACGTGATAAAAAGTCAGAGAAACAATTAAGGCCTACTGCTTCCTCCAATTAAGGGGAGATTCTCGTGTTGGTAAAATGGAGGACTACTGATTCTTCCAAACTATGTCATGAAACAGATCCCCTATTAGTAACATTAAGGTCGTCTGTTCCATGGTATAGTTTGGAGGAATTGGTAACCCTCCATTTTACCAACACGAGAATCTCCCCTTAATTGGAGGAAGCAGTATCTCCCCTTAAGTCCTACTGATTCTTCCAATTCCTCCAGAGTGAAGCTGTCAAACACACACATAAGACACCTCAGTGTGGATGATTATATATTGTTATCCACTACTGAACATCCCTTTTAGCCCGCCTTCCTAACCATCATATGCCTTTTCCAGGTCCATTAAGGCAGTATACAGTTTCCTATGTGTTCCTAATTAAGACATTTCTTCACTGTTGATTTGATTTAATTGATTGCAAGGGATCTGATCCACACAGCCTCGATCTACCCTTTTACCTTCCCTGGCACACTAAGGAGGCTTATTTATTCCCTTATAGCTAGGCTACTGTACTCATCCCTACTCCCTTTACCCTTGTATAGACACACAATAATGGCTTTCCTCCAGTCCTCTGGTACCCTATCCTTGTTGCCAAGCCAAGTTGCATAATTATAGTCAATATCTCATCACTTCAACAATGCTTCCCCAACTCCCTATACTTCAGCATTTCCTCAGTTATCCCATCTACCCCTGGGGCCTTTCCTACCGTCATCTTCATTATCAATACCTCATTTCCCAATTTTCAACGGGTAGGGAGGCACTAGGGCCAGTGCAACACCCCTGACAGGCAAGGGGTTTAACTCTGAGGCTATTTGAACCATTAGTGGGGTCCCCAACTCTCACTTCTCCCCCTCCCCCAAGTATCATACGGGATATCAGGCTGACTGTACCATCACCATGCGCCATTATCCCCAAGCATGTCACTACAGTACTGCCTCTCATCCCATCCCATTGTTCATCAGGCTATATTCAAGAACACTCATGGTGCATACGATGGCTCCATAGACAAATAATAGAGCCATTGTACCAGTACCACACCATCGTCAAAATTATAAATGTTCTTACACTACAAATGTTTTTGAGCCATTGTATCGGTACCACACCATCGTCAAAACTATAAATGTTCTTACACTACAAATGTTTTTGAGCCATTGTATCGGTACCACACCATCGTCAACACTATGGATGTTCTTGCATATAGCCCATCAATCAATCAAAATTCCTTTTCCACATACACTCCTTCATTTCACTTCACTTCCACTCACTGTAATTCCATCTTCCCTTTACATTCTCACACTGTCCCAGACTTTGTTTCTCCTCTCTCCTTCTTTACCTCTCTCCAGAAGAAGTTGTTTATTCCTACTGAATTTTTCACTCAGTTTTATTTCTACTTATATTGTACTATTGGCCACAAGAATTGGTATACATGCTGTTGTTTACGAGGGCTTACAACATATATGATATTGTAAGACTACGTAACTGCAATACAACATTATTATTTGGTTTGTTGTTTTTAAATATAAGACTACATAACTGCAATACAACACTATTATTAGAGTTGTTGTTTTGCAATCACCGAGTTACTTGGTTAACCATTCATTGCAGATTTCCACAATAATGAATAACCTCACTTGCCATATAAACTGTGTATGAATTCCTGTGGTCAAATGCACTATACATTATTTATGAGTTTGTCAGTCAATGAAAAATGTCTATTATGAGTCAAGTTTGGTAGGTTAGAGAACTACTGTAATATATTATTTCCCATAAGTTTAATTTAGATTGAGCAATTTTAAACATGTGTATCTCGAGAATGGGAGTTTGTAATGGAGAATGTACTAGACAGAACTGTGGCCAATTACAGTATACATATAGCTCACAAAGTTCTGTATTATCATCATCATCAATACCCCATTTCCCTTTTATCCCTGGGTGGGGGAGACTTTAGTACCAGTGCAGGACCCCTGACAGGCAAGGGGTCCAGCTCTGAGGCTATATGAACCTTTAGTGGGGTCATTATTAGAGATTGGGGTCCCCAACCCTCACTCCCTCCACTGTATTGTAGGACATACCTGGCTGATTGTACCATCACAAGAATGGTGGGCATTGGGGACACTACTTATTATATTTTACTTAATTTTTTTGATATGGCATGCTTCACAATGTTTCATGTAAGTGGTAATACTGTCTGTGATTTTTTAACAGTAATTCTGAGTACATTATGTATTCAGTTTTCTCATGTACAATAAGACAGCATGAATAGTAAATTAATTCTGCAGCCAATCAGCATCATAATAACAATTTACACTGAAATAATTTAATCTTGATGATGCAAAAGACTGCAATACTGTATTATATATATATAAATTTTTGAACTTGGTACTGTTCTAAAATAAAGAGGTTAACTCAAAACAATAATTCAAAATAGTTTTCTGCTAGAAATCATTATATCTGCTGAAGGAGGTAGTGTACTTATGATAAATACAAAGCAAATGATTCCTTCAAACCATTACAGGCAACAGGCAACTATTATTTTTGCCAATTTGGTCCTGTTTCATGGCATATTATGTAGGAATCAGTTGCTCCAGATTTACTAACATTGTACCATCCCATTGATTAAAACGTATTGATTAAATCCAAATGAATCACATTAATCAAACCAAGAGTATAATCACAGTCTCTATCTTATTTATACAGGCAAGATGCTGGTAAATAGAAAGCAATTAATTTGTTCTTATAGTAACACAAACGAGACAAACAACACACAGACAGTTCGTTTCATGGCAATATTTGGAGTTGAATTAATATAAGTGGATTCCAATTCATTGCATCCATCTTACTCTTTACAGTCAATATATATCATTACAAATAAAAAAAACTCATCCTAACTACCATTTAGTAATAACTTGTGAGCTTACATTCAGGTAATGCTTTATCCATTCTTGATATTGTACAGTACAATCAACTTCAATCCATGATCCTTCAGAGAATATTTTGTTTTTTCCCCATTTTTCAGCCATGGACCAGGCCTTTGTTGCAAGTCCTGACCAACCCATAGAGTGTAATGAGTGTGTTAAATTAGGCTGTCCTACTTTGTATTAATTGCTATCACTGTACAGTTGGCCAATAGAAATTCTTATGGTCTATATGGAAAGAGAGGTCATTCATTATTGTGGAAGTACTACAATGAATGGTCTACCAAGTGACTCTGTGATTAGCAAAAAAACAATAAACCTATAATAATGTTGTATTACAATTACATAGTCTTACATTCTCTGTATATGTTGTAATCCCTTGAAAACAACAGCATGTGTACGAATTCTTGTGGCCAATAGTACGGTACAGCAGCTTCCAATACACTGAATCCATCTTACCTCTTACACCAAAGAAACATTACATTCAATAAAATCATATTATCTGATATTCTTATACTGGACATGTAACACAATATACAAGAGAATTTTTTTTATAAGTACTACAGTATTAATTTATGTTACCAGGTAGTTGTATATTCCACTACAGGCACATGTACGTGTGACTATGTGTTTATGTATAGTTGTGGACAATTGTGTCTTGAAATGTCTAACAGTATCTTTAAGGACCCTGTGATGTAGTCTGAAAATTGGAGGTAAATGAGTCCTTCAAATATTGCCATGAAACACCATCTATATGGAAGGAGCTTGTTTCATGGCATGGTCAGGAGGAATCAGAAGCCTCCAAGTTTCATATATGATCACAGGGTCCTTAAACTTCTAGAGCATTGTTTTCCCTTTGTAGAGTATTTGTCAGCTTTGGCAACATGTGGATGTAAAAACAAACTGTATTTGTGATGGAAAAGCTGACGTTACACCACTTTTCTAGAGTAAATTCTTTTTAATATAGGTTATCATATCTAAAGTAATAAAATACATAAAAATTAACAATTAAAGGTATAAAAAGCAAAAAACAATTTAAAATAGAATAAAAACATATTAAAAACATTAACAAATGTATTGCACACACACCTATAGTCTTCCCACATAGTGACATTACTGCCAAGAATTCAAAACACAGGCAATACCCAATGCATTTTTGCCTGTGTTGAGATGGTGTGCTTTCTTGGCTTTCGCTATTATTTTTGGGAATATTCTTTTATTGTATCTGTACTAGCTATACTATACACTCAACGCCAGCTATAGCAGGTTTTGCTAACGCGTTTAAAAGTTATTGTGCGAACATACAAAAACCTACTTAAATGGCTAATGCGCATCCCAAGCAGTGCTATCGCGACTCGTAAGCCAGGATGAGAGTACACTTAACCCTTGATTTTGCAGATTAATAGGACCTTAAAATTCCAGGAATGACGTAAGTCCAAAGATTACCAATATTATTACCAATTGCCAAACATGTTCTGCTAACTTTAGCAAACATACATAAGTAGAAACATTGTACAATAAGATAAGAAATCATCATTTGTAAAACTGACTTAAATCTTTATTTCTGTGACTCGAATGCAGACTCAGATTGCAGGGAGGGTGGAGGTTGGTATCTGAGGGTGGGAGATGGTATCCAAGGCAGATAAGAGGCTACTGTGGCAGCTGGAAGGATTTGATCACGTTTCTTTAAAATCATTTTCACAGTTGATTCTCCTACACCTATCTCACGCCCGATAGCAAAAAATTTCCTCTACCTCCTTTCTTTATTTCTATCATCTTCAATTTAGTTTCCAAACTTATCTTATTTTTCTTTTTGATGAGTGGCGCCATGATGATCAAAATCGCACACAGATTTGCGAAAGATTGAATAAGGATGGATACAGAACCATAGTCAAAACACATGTGTATCTCAGGCTATTGTTTACAACTAGAGGCTAGAAGAGAAGTGCACTATAGTACTACAGTATATAGTACTGTATAGTTAATTGACTATTTGGCCTATGTTTCTCAGGTACTCACAATACTTGATATCTAGCAATCAGTATCAATGCTTTTAAGTACAGAGGTGGTAGCAGAAATATTGATAATTTGTTATTGATGTACCCAGATCTAGTGGGGGGAGGATTCTAGAGGAATTCTAAGGGTTGCACAGACTTTAGGGTTTAAAGTGCCTTTCAGGGTTTATTATTTTATGTAGGTCTGCCAGTTCCACACTTGCGGGGGTTAGTGTCCCCTAACCCCTGTGAATGTGGGGGTGGGGTGGGGGGTTTTGCCTATATTTTCCAATACAGAAGTAAATATATCATAGATAGGCAAAGCAAAACTTAACAATGTATATGAATTCCTTCAGTATTCATAAATTGAAATTATGAAACAAACCAGTTAGCATTATTCTAAATGCTTAGTTACATTAAAATACAACCATTTACATCAATATAAATATTTCATGCACTCTCTAATCTTCAACATTACTTCTTGCAATCATCTCTGTATTGACTTAACATGTTTGTAAACTAAGAGGGATTTCCTTCTCATTACTTTCCAGTCCTGTATTGTTGTTACCAGAAGAGTTCGGTGAGTTTGACTGCTCCCAAGTACTGTAAAATTTAACAACAACAGTAATGTAGCATAATGACACTCCTATGTATATTATTTCTTTGCTGTGTCACTCTGTTTTGATCTTCTTTCCCAGGGTAGTACAGTATATAGAAGACACATTTACATAAGGAAACATGTATAACGTCCATCATAAAATACAGTAAGTTAAATTAACATTACTGCATAACACTTTATAAATTTCCCAACACTGCTGGAGATGTTGGGCCATATGCAAGAACATTTGTGGTGCTGACGATGGCGTGGTACTGGTACGATAGCTATGTTGTTTGCTTATGGAGCCATCGTCAACACCATGAACGTTCTTGCATACAACCCACTGAGTCACAATTGTTTATGACTGTACAAGGCAAAAATGACATCCAATGTTGTACAAACAAGGGTAATACAATATATATACTGTATTAATGAATCAATTACTTACAATGCTAGAGTTTCCCTTTACTTGCCCTCAACTTATTATCTAGGTCAGCCAGTTGAGAAAGAAATCCGTCATTAGGGTAAATGGCTCGGTTCTTTCTCAGCGATGTGATGGCCTCTATTGCATTCATATTACGATGCAACATAAGGAATGCACAGGAGATGGTGGCAGAACGAGAGATTCCCATGAAGCAGTGTACCAAAACCTTCCCTGAAAGTGTTAGGTGTAAACTGTACTATACTTTATAATTATGTCATCATCTTTAGACTAAGGGTAACATACTCATTACATATCTTGACTTGTCATTTGGGGACAGAACAGGATATTCCCATGAAGCAATGCACCACAGAACCTTCCCTGCAAATGTATGTATCAAATGTACTGTACTTCATATGTCATCATAAGACTAAGGGCCACATATCTTATCACATAGCCTACGTTTACTTGGCAACTGTTGACTTATAAGCAGGTAATGGTTGGTATGTCAAAGGTGAGATTCATACTGAGCATAGCACTCTATATTATCTGATCTTTATATTAATACAGAAATAAAAACAGATACAAGTACAGTACTATAATGTATTGCTAGGCTTCCCTCTCACACCAGGGCCCCTCAATCTTTCTCATGTACACTTTCTTTAACTCACTAATATACACAGGCTCCCACCTATGTTTGTAGAATATTAAATTATTATATCATTATATAGAAGGTTTTATATCTTACCCTTAACCTTAATTACCCTTACCTCCAGAAGACAAGGCGTCCTCAATGAAGCGTGCACCATCTTCAAAGTATTGGGCAATGTTGGCAGTTGCAATGTCAAGGAGCTTCAAACCAAGATATTGAATGCCCACGTCCTTATAGTAATCTGCCTCTGTGTCTACCATTGCAAACTTATTCCCCTGTGCTGTGTTTAGCACATGTGTGATGCCAACCTTCTTCAGGAATTCCTTATTTTTAGCTGCACCACTGAAAAGCAACACCATACACTTTAAAATAATACCCTACCAAATGAAAATATCAAAACAAACTATTGTAATACAAGAAGTGTCAACCTTGGTTTGAAAGAGCTAATGAAATTTTTACATACTGTACAGGAGGTATTTACATACCACAAATAAGAGTTAATGAAATTTCCACCAACTGTAGAGATACTTTACACATCACCAATAAAAGAGTTATTGAAATTTCCAAAAACAGAAATTTCCAAATACAGTATTGTAGAGGAGGTCTATACTTACATATCACCAATATATAGTCCAGGGTAACACTCATCCATACACAGACCATAGCGTGACATGAGTTCCTTTTCCTTAAAGCCAGTGAGTGGTTTGCTCTCTGTCTCTGTACCCTGAATGGCACGTAGAATGTCCTGGCCTGTGGTGGCACGTTGGCTAGCCATGGTCACTCACTGCAGGGGATATCCTTCCTTACACCTTCCTCTCTCTGTGTTGTGCTGAAATATATAGTACTTTTATGAACTAGTTGTGATGTAGTCAGAAAATTGGAGTAATACGAGTCCTTCAAATATTGTCACGAAACACCACCTATATGGAAGGAGCTTGTTTCATGGCACGGTCAGGAGGAATCAGAAGCCTCCAGTTTTCATACACGATCACCAGGGTCCTTAAAATAAGCAGTATATTCTCTCTCCAAGTTATGCTGTAATAATTAGTACATTCTTTCACCAGCTGTGCTAAATAAATATATCATACAGTACTTTCTGTCACTTAAATAGTACTTTTTTTAACCAGTTGAAATAAATAGTACTTTCTTTCACCTAAAATAAGTAGTAGTATTTCATCAAAAATAAATAGTACTTTCTTTAACCAGTTGGAATAATATAAATAAAGTAGTACTTTCCTTGACAGACTACCGGGACCTAACCTAACCTAACCTAATCTGGACCAGGGCAAACTACCGGGACCTAACCTGGGCAAACATAGGAGGGAAATTAAATATGACTGACTTGGTGCCAGAATCTATCACCAAATTAATTATCAGTATATGTGGGTTTGCCTTGTCATGATATCTTTTTATTTCACTCATTTATACCGCCATGTCCTTCATTTCTATATCATATTATCACCTTAATTAAACTTAACTATACGTATAATTATGTTGAATGACCTTGACTTGGTGCCAGAATCTATCACCAAATTTTACGTGATTTTCCTTGTCATCTCGCTCTCATTTATACATATATCTTCTTCTTTTCCATATATTATTATCATTATTATCTATCTCAAATACATCTTTACTGATATAATTAAGGGTATTGTGAGAGATGATATATAATTATACGAGGGTGTGGCGGGTGAGAAGAAAAATAGTTATATATGACTTAATTATTAACACACACACAATAAACTTTAATTAAAACCTTTGTTGTATGAGGGGATATATATTATAATTATTACCTACACACACAAATTAGCCTTTAATTAACCAGTATATGAGGGGATATATATTATAATTATAAGCTAACTTACACATAGCAATTATTAACACACACACGCAATAGATAGACTTATTATATATTATTATTATTTATTACTCACTGAATCGAGATGTATTATTATATGTACTCTAAAAAAATAATAATATTAATACTAGCCAACAACTCACATGGCAACCAGGCAACACAAAACACACATATACACAAACACACACATATACATACACACATACACACATATACATACACATATATACACACATGGTCTATTTTCCTCTATGTGGTGTAGGGGACAATGATGAATCTATATGTCAGGCAGGTTTAGCTCTAGAACGGAGGATGATGGAAGGAAAACGGAGGAAATCACCAAGTGCCTGTGTGTGTGATTTGTCCTTTTACAGTCGATGGCAAAAGTCGTATACACCTGTCGCCACACCTGCCAAGTTAATTATGTGAAGTATGAAGTATTTATTAATTTATTCCCTGGATATTATAATTCTGTATGGTGAATAATTATGTTTGTTCGGTTATTTAGGCTTTTTTATGTTATCCTAGAAGCCCGAGTGAGGCGATACCACGTACTTTTACCGCCAACTATACAGTATGGAAATATTTTATGTTTACAGACTCATAAATTTTGTTAATTTATTCCTTGGCTATTATAATTCTGTATGATGAATGATCATATTTGTTTCATTATTTATAGTCTTTATTATGAGAAATCCTTCAAGCCCCTCTGAGGCTACATATATTTTGCCTCTGACTGTATTGGGCTAGACTAGACTGACTGACGCATGCGCTTTATTATTACACATTTCCACCCTCTTGTTTCGAGGTGTCATTTTGTTCTGCGTCCTAGCGATAAAAAAAAAATATATGAGCGTAATATCATGATTATATGATGTTCATTCAGTAATAGGAAGCTTTGATAAGATGACGATGTCACGATGATTATAGGCAACACTAATCATAGCCATAGCCCTTCAGCTTGACCCGCCCAATTTCAAGAAAAGTAGCCACAAATATAGCCAATGAACTCTACCTAATCGAGAGGTATTATATACAAATTTTGGAGAGAGAGAGAAAAGCAACCACATACAGAAAAACAAAGCTCAACCACAGTATTATTAAAACCCAAAGAGGATGCCCAACATTTGATAGAGTGATCCCCACCTCCAAGATCATACATGCGAGTTACTATGTCTGTCATACTGGGATTTAAACTGGGCTATCGAGTTGATTTGGAACACATTACATTTATTGAAGAACCGAAAAAGGCAATAATGAATTCAGTGAGGGAGCAGACAAAAAATGGAGTATTATGGAATTGCCGTGCCGTTAAAATGTAAAATTAAAGTGACTGTCAGTATCAGTCAGTATTGCCAGATGCATGAAATTTTCTCTGTTTTAGGAAATTTTGAAGTGCATACAGGGAAATTAATTAGAGTAAACAGGGAAATATTTACCAGACGAAATACTAAAAAAGGGCCGTCTATGTTCAAGAGTAAACAGGGATTTATTGAGGTATAAAGAGAAATTCTAAAGGTAAAGAAAGGGAAATTTCGTCAAGAAGACCTGGCAATCTGGCATCACTGTGTGTTTATTAGCGGGAAGTCCATCTGACGAGAATAATGTAAACAATCAACTTTATATTTTGATATTTGATACTTGATACTTGCTGTATTTTGTGACATATCTATTAATTGTCAACTCGTCATGGAATTACAAAACTCAGTGAAATTGTTTTTAAATAATAAACACGTTGTTGTTCCTGATGACTGGGTTACAGCTTGTATTGACTGGGTATTAAGTGATAACCCGAGGCTCAATGTAAGTATACTTGTTACTTGTTTGGGTAAATATTGAAAGAATTGCCGTTATTGTGTACGGTTTTTCTACCTTAATTACCCACTTATTTAGACCATTCCAAGACTATTTTCTTCTATGGCATTTTCTCAGCAAATGCCCCATTTCCAAATGGGGCATTTTGAAATTAGCCTGACCTGACCTAACCTAACCTAGACTAGACTGCATCAGACTACCGGGACCTAACCTGGGCAGACTACCGGGACCTAACCTGGGCAAACTACCAGGAAATAACCGTGGTAAAGTACAGAAAATGACCGGGGCAAAGTACTGGGACCCAGCCGGATCTGGCAACACTGCTACAAAACGGTAATTCTTTCAATAAATACCCACTTTTATTATGATGTAATTATAATGATGTATAATAATTATTTTTATTATATTATTTTCAGAGGGAAAACAAAAGAGCAGTGTCTGAGAAGGTGTTTGAACAATGGCTATATTCTGACCTGACTGAATTGGGTACATGTTGTCTTCCACTTGGATTAACACAACAGAGACTAACAACCATTACAGGATACTTTGCTGTCCAGGTAAGGAGGAAGAAAGACACAATGAAATGTCTAAAACTGGAGATGATATAATTATAACATATTACCGTAGTTTTATTCTGTATATATGTCATGTATTTACGAAACAGAATTAGGTTAGGTTAAGTTATGTTACGTTTGGTTATTATATATACCTCTTAGTTTAATTTTGTATATCATGTATTTACACAACAGAATTAAGTTAGGTTAGGATACTTTACATTATTATAGGTTATGTTACATTACATTAGGTTAGTTACGTTATGATATATAACATCTTAGTTTCATTTTGTATGTCATGTAGTACTGTACTAGTATTTATACAACAGAATTTGGTAGGTTACATTATGTTACGTTAGGTTAGGTTATGATAATTACTGTACTGTATATAACACCTTAGTTTTATTTTATATCTCATATATTTACACAACAGGATTTGATACTTTTGTTTATATTGAATATTTATTAAATATGAGATACAAAATTTTTAATATTGAGCCTTGTATGATATCCTTGTGGTGATGTTCAGGTAAACCAAGTTAGAAATGTGGGTCAACCTGCCTATGTACAGCTTCAAAAGGTACAGAAAGCAGACACACAGAATACCTCAGTCTCTGCAGAACAACCACATCAGGTTGGTAGTCCTTAGGTGATTATTGCTTCATTTCTGTAATTATCTCCTTCAGTATAATATAATAGAAGATTAGATGGTATACTACATGTATTAATAGAATGGTATACGTATTATTATAGAATACTAGAATGTTATGATGATATGTTATGAAAATATAATGATGGGAAGGTCTAGTTAATACTGTAATCCCAGACATGTACTTTTTAATCAATCCAATGGAGATATACGGTAGACCCTGGATATATAATGAATAAATACTTGTACCCACCACTACATTTTACACTTAGTCACTCATTGAAGGCCACGAGATGTTTTCCCAGGTTTCTTTTATTCATTACCATACAGACAAACTAAGTGATTAACTGAGCCTGTGTTAAAACGAAAGTGATATATTTAATAATATATTATATCGTGGGCTTACTGTTCTGTATAATCTTTCATAGGTGTGTGTGTAGCTTAGCAGTACATTAACTTACAAATTATATATGATACATGTGTCCTAATATTTGAAAGTGTTTAGTGATTCATTGTTATTACCTTGATCTCATGTACTGTACATTATTTACAGCCAGCCTGGGAACCCAAGCCAACTAGGATGTTACTAATGCAGATAACAGATGGAACGAGTGTTGTACATGGTATGGAGTATCGTACTATTCCAATCCTCTCACTGAACATCAAGCCTGGTGCTAAAGTATGTAAAAAGATTGCCTCATTGCTATTGACACTACAGTACACTATGTCCATTTTTTAGTTGCATATAAAGAATCTTTCTGTTTGTTCTTTCTTGACAATACAGTATGGATTAGTTTGTGTGATAGAACTATACATGTATAACTAATGAACTTGAAGATGTTGTTTTGTTTTGGAACTTGAGAACTTTGTAATTTTTAATGTTTAATTCTTGAAGGGACAGGATAATGAGTATGTAAAATTGATTACTGTTCAAAGGCATATGAAGCTGATAGAAGAGAATACAGTAAATACATATAACTGTGTATGTTTTTCCTTGCCTCTCAGTTACTACTGTTTGGAAATATCACCAGCCGGAGAGGAACCCTGCTACTGGGGAGGGAACAGGTGGAGATAATGGGAGGAGAGGTGGAAGCTCTACACATTCCAAATGCCATGGAGAACGTTCTCGCACGATGCCTGTAAGCCACCTACATTCTGCTGCTGTTTGATTTCTTTTGTATTTTTTTATATTCCTTTGTATTTCTCCCTCCTACTCATGTATGCCACCACCTGGCATTTCACTTGACCTGTGGCCTGCGATCTTATCGTAATAATCACATCTGGCCCGAGGCATCAAAACGTTGCCCAACACTGCCTTAAACAAACTGAAACAAATTTAAACAACAGGCCACCATTATTTGTCTTCATCTGGGGCTGTTTCCTGGCATACTTAGGAGGAATCAAAGTGTTTCAATGTACCAAAAGTATACTCTCTCCTTTAACAAACTCATCAACCTTTCAGGAGGTTGGAGGAAAATGAACACCCTCGAGAATTTGAAGAAAGCATTGGTCCCACACAGCCTGGGGCAAGTCAGGCTTCACAGTATTACCCTTCACAGATGTCTACTAGTCACACAAGGAATTATTCTACCCAACAACCCACAAGACAACAACCACCACCACCACAACCAGCCATCACAAATCAAACAACAGCACAAATCACAGGGGTAAATCTTAAGAGTTGTATTTTTTATGTATTTTTTAAATCTCACCTTTAGAACAATGATACTGTACACTAGCAATCCACAATTCCTAGCCCACCTGAGTCAAAGCCCGAGATCTGAAGCTATATTTATCAAAGAGTTAACATTTTCATTTTGCTGTTTCTGAGATGGGAGTTAGCATGAGTAAATCCACAGGCCTAACACACAGATAAGCAAAACCATATACAGTACAGTATATTGATGCTGTGTATGTTGAGGGACAATTGTTTATATTTAGAATCTGAGTGAATCATATTTAAAGGGAAATGGGGAATTGTTGATGATGATATATTTACAACATTATGTATTTACAGGTACACACTTCATCAACAGCTGCCCAAAATCTTGATGAAATGGAGGATGAAGATTTCTTAGATGCAGATATGGAAGCAGTTCTTAGCCAAATTGAGGGTCAGGTTTCTCCCTCTTCTCATTCAGGCCAAAATGGATCTTTGAACAAACCTTTACATGAATCTTCCTCATCTGGCTGTACACACAATGATGGTAATAACAGAGTCAACAAAAACAAGTCAGGCAACAATAATGATCCTTTAGATAACAGTGGAATGGACACTTTTATTGATGATATGGATATTGATGAGAGCATTTTCACCTGTGATTTTGATGACACCTTAACACTACCTTCTGGACACCAGGCTTCTTCACATCAACAGTCTCTTGATAAACACACCAGTAATATTTCACCACAACATTGTCAGACTTCATCAATACAGTCGCCAGCTCAGTGGAGTAAACAGAATACTTCCCTGTCCTCCAAAACTTGTAATGTAAATCCTACAGCCAGGTCATCAAAGGAATCCACCACTCCACTCGCTATAGTGAAACCTAAAACACAGCTGACAAATATGCATAACTTTATTCAAAAACTGCCAGGGAAGGATTCACTTGATCAGCTTACATCCAATATACCAAACCGTGGGGAAAGTGAAAAGGATACATTTGAAAACACTCTGAGTAGAAACACATGTACTGTACAGCCTGGTAAATCTGACAACATGATGACAAGGAAGATAGGCTTGGTAAACCAGAGAAGTATATCAAAGAGAGTACAAGAGGAACAACCATTCACTTACTTGTGCTTCCTACCACAGACCTCATCAGTAACACAGGTTAGTTCATTCACTCCTTAAAGGAAAATTCTTTTGTGGGTGAATTAGAAGGCTACTGATTCCTCCTACCTTTACAATTCACCGACAAAAGAATCTTAACTCCAACAATAATACAGGTTAGTTCAGTCACTTCTTAAGGAGAGATTCGTTTGAGAGTAAATTGGTGGGTTACTGATTTCTCCTAACTATGCCAGGAAACATATCCCTCATTAAAGTGACATCAAGGTTGCCTGTTTCATGGTATAGTTTGGAGGAATCACAGACCTTTCAATTCACCAACAAGAGAATCTACCATTAACTCCAACAATAACACAGGTTAATTCATTCACTCCTTAACTCCTGCAAATAAAAAAAAAAGAGATATCTTAATTTGACTCGGTTATGTTATCAAAATTATGTTTTTCCAGGAGGTGGTGGTTAAAGGTTTCATTATGACGTTGGTGTCTAGAATGGAACAGACAGGAGGCCGTTGGTGTCTACGTGTTCTCATCAATGATTCCACAGCCTCAAGGGAAGTGGACATTGCCTCAGAGGTCAGTATTGAAGAAGTTAAGGGTCGAGATGAATTCCTGGCCACATTTGTACATTTTTTATGGCCATTAACAATCTTTCTATCTCCTTAACATTTGGACATTAGAGGCACTTACACACTAATAATTATAACAGTACAGTACAGTTCTTTCTGCTGTAGCTTAGCATTTGGAGATTAAAGGCACTTACACTGACTGGCTGATATAACAAAATATGTACAGTTTTTTCTGTTGTAGAGAGCAAAATGAGTTAATCAGACAATGTGATTTAATGCTCAGGTATTCATAAGTCAACCAAACATACAGTAAGTCAATTTGAATGTTGTCTTGTGTAGTGTAATATTGGTATAATGTTACAGGTGCTAGAGGAACTCATTGGGTTTAGTGTGGAAGAACTCGTGAGGAAGAAAGCTGAAGCCAAATCCAACCCTGAGCTTAAGGCAAGATTAGCAAAGGTAAGTGTCAAAATTATTAAACAATATGTATATTTAATAATATGACAAAAGGTAAGTACACTGGCAACCCACAATCCCTGAGTCAGAGGCCGAGATCTGAAGCAGGGGGTTTCTGGACGACATATCCCACACAAACCATCATTAGGGGACACACACACACACACACACACACACACACACACACACACACACACACACACACACATATTTCAAACAAATGGAGGCTGTGGGTGGGCTGTTGTCTAGAAACTGCCTGCTCCAGATCTTGGGCTTTGACTCAGGTGGGCTAGGGATTATGGATTGCCAGTGTACATGTATGATTTATATATCTGATCCTGTAGTGATGGTTGCAGTGAAATTAATGTATCATATAATTTTAGTAGGATGTTAAAGTTATGTTGATTCCAGTACAGTACAGTAATTCCTTATCATATTGTAAATATATGACTAACATTGTTACAATCTATGACAGATTCATGATATACAGTACTGGCACTTCCTTGTTATATACAGTACATGTACGGTTGGCCACAGGAATTCTTACACAGGCTATATTATATGTACTGCAATGAATGGTCTACCAAATGACTCGGTGATTAGTTAAACAACAAACCTAAATACATGTAATAATGTTGCATTGCAGTTACGTAGTCTTACATTTTCTATATGTTGTAAACCTTTGAAAACAACAGTGTGTGTAAGACTTCTTGTGGCCAATAGTACATGTAGGTCTCTTTATAGTTGTTTAGTTATTTTAAACCACAAGAATTTCAGTTATATTGTGTCTGGCTGAGGGAACAAACTTTTTATATGGATTCTTCCACTCATATTTGTACGAGATAAACATCATTTCCATGGATCATGTCATATTGATATTGCAACTTAACAGTCAATGACTGAATTTATTCAGAATGAGTCTAATCCTTTTCAATAATGTTTAGAATAAATCCCATAGTCTACCAAACCAAATTACTTTATTTTTTTGTGTGTGTGTGTGTGTGTTTTACCCAGTTTGCTGAGTGGATATTACTTTTGTTACAGAGCTTGAGTGGTTGCCAGCAAAAACTCATCTCCCTGTGTTGTCTTCTTCACCTTGATGTTGGTCCCAGCTTACCCCGACCCATCCTAACTGCCCTCACTCCAGTCACACCAACACATATGTATCAACTACTCCTCAGGAGCAGCATTGATACAGAGTAGTATTAAAGTATATTCTTTGTAACACAAACAACACCGTGCATATACAGTTATAAATCCATTAAGGGGATAGTGTACTTTTGGTGAATTAGAGTGCATTGATTCCCCCAAAGTATGCCTGGAAACAGGACCAGATGAGCAAAAATACTTGTGTCATTGTTGCATGGAATAGCTTGGAGGAATCAGTTGCTCCAGATTTACCAACACTGTACTTCCACCTTCATGCATGCCTTGGCAGTAAGCTACATTTCTTATCAAATATATTATAATTCTTCAGAGGAGTATGTCTCTTAAATATTTTGGCCTAACCAACAATAAAGTGAATATTTGTAGCAAGCGGTTTGTAGTTGCTTCATTCCCATTGAAATTATCAGGCAGAACTAAGCCACAACAGCTCTACTGATATAGGGCTCTCTATTGATATCATAGTGCCCTCTACTGATATCATAGAGCCCTCTTTTGATGTCATAGGGCCCTCTACTGATATCATAGTGCCTTCTACTGATGCCGAGTGCCCTCTATTGATGTCATAGTGCCTTCTACTGATGTCAAATGCCCTCTACTGATGTCATAGGGACCTCTAATGATGTCAGAGGGCCCTTGCCAATCAATCTTTCCTCCCTTCCTTCTTTTCTCTACACTCACCAACTTCATGAAGCCAGCCCTTCTTCTGACTTAAGGTAAATATAGTTGTAATTGTGCTTTATAATTTTATTACAATAGTTAATATAATTTAATATATATACAGTACTTTTCAAATGTAATATAATAAAAAATTACAAATGAAGAGAGTGAAGGCTACCAATAATGTTTGTACCATAGTGAGTTGTTGTTGTTGTTTATGTTCTCCTGGAGCAGAATGGCCCCCTGCCCCACAGACCCCCGGTACACTCTGGTCGCAGTGAAAAAACAAATTAGAATAAGGGAGGGGCTGGCCCTATATGCCTGGGCTACTGAAGCACATCCCAGGAAGATGGGACCATGGCTTACTGGACCAGGGAGTCTGGGGGCCTCATTGGGGGGAAAGTCTTTGATCCCACAGCCAGTGCTGTGGGCCCAAGTCCACGTTACCACAAGAGCTACAAGTGGGGCCGCACCTTCCATGAAACCAGTCCTGAAGGGACCATAAAGGGGGAGGGAGTTTAAACTGCTGCATGCAAAGGGATAATGCACCCCCGTGTGCTGGCAATCCACACAGCAGTAAAAAAAAAAAAAAAAAAATGAGCTTCCGGTTACAGTACACCTCTCGTAGATCTCGTCAAATCCACTAGAAAGTGACCATATCCTCCAACCATTTTTTTTCTAGCCCTTTGGGGGATGGCTAGTATTCACAGTTGAGTAAAATAGTGGATTTTAATGCAATATTTCTGTAATGTACAGTAGTAGGATTGCAGAAGGAGATTTGCATGTTAATGGAGATATTTATGTGACAGTACTTGCTTTGTAAAATTGTCCACTATTTTGGATAGAGGCTGTTTGTTTGAATAGATTACAGGTGTTTATACCAGGTGTTGTTGAGTGGGGAGTAGTATAGGTGTTTGTTCAGGAACTGATGAAAATTGTTGTGACTGAGTAGATGATGTATGACCAATGTAAGGATGTGTGTGCTGCTGCTGAATAGTGTGTAACAGTGTCCCCATTGTGGCTTGGAGGTTCACTATTTGATTTCGCAACTCTTCCAAGCGAGCAGAAGGGTCTTGCTGGATGACTGGTCTGAGATGGGGGGGATAGGAATTGTACGACTGGCAGTTGTGTGGATTACTGTGTATCATGTCAGAGGCTTCATCTTCCCAGTCAGTATCAAGCAGGAAAGATCTCACCCACGATGCTCTTCCCCCTCCAGCCATTATTCTGGGAAGGGAAGGGTAGCGTGTCAATAGAGTCGGGCTCGGTGGTGGAGGAATTTGTGTTGTGTGTAGTATAGAGCGAGGTTGGCTGCTTGGCAATCCCTGCATTGCACGCGACTGCAAACGTTTCTCCCACTTGTCCATTTCATGTTCTCGGAGCGCCACATCAACGATGCATGCCACCATTTTTCTAGGAATGGCAGGTTGGGGTTCAGGAGGTATAAAACCCGATACCACAGCTTCAAACAACTTTACAAACACCCGTCGACCACCCAGTGTACTCACCATCAACAGGAAGAGACTGTCTGCTAGGCCGTTGGAATGGTTTGGATTGATGGTTATACAAGGGGATTTATTTTTGTCTATAATGGCAATGGAGTGTAACAGAAAATGTTGTAGTTGTCCAGGCACCAGAGGACTGCGAAATAATGCTTCTATTTGTGCCATCATCCCCACGTGTCTTGTTAGTCGTAGCACCTCCGACCTGTAGAAAAATAAGCAAGTCACAAATAAAGTATAGTACCAGCACTGAATTTCAGAAGGTAAAAATGGTTATGTACATTGGCTATCCACAATCCCCAGCCCACCTGAGTCGAAGCCCGAGATCAGGAACAGGCGGATTCTAGATGACAGCCCACCCAAAGCCTCCATTGGTTCGAAATGTGTGTGTGTGGCCTCATGATTGTTTGGGTGGACTGTCATCCAGTAGTATATATATATATATATATGGCAGGAATCAGTTGCTCCAGATTTACTAACACTATACTATCCCCTTAATTTGGCAAATTTTTCTGGAATGATTAACCTCCAAATCTTATGTTCATACTACATTTATTTACCTTTGTCGGATGGCCTGCATGTCACTGACTGCTAGTCCCACAAGGAGGTTAGAAAGAATGATGTAGACCAACACAATGAATACTACCAGCAGTACCAGTGTCAAACCCAAAGAGTAGTCAGGGCTTCCATTCAGGAATGTTTCTTCATAGTTTAACTCTCCTGTCATCATTACCTGTACAAAAAACACATGTTATTTAAGATGTCAGTGGGCCGGTGACCCCCTCAAGCTTTTAAAAGGGCTGTAAAATCAATCAAACTTAATGCTCAGTAAATATGTTAGTGTTTCAGTTCATGATATGTGATAAAGATAAACAATGTTATTTCAATTTTAAGTTGACAATTTTAATTTCAATGTTAAGTTGTGCAGTTTTGTGTGTCATTGTACTGTTGGCCACAAGAATTCATACACACGTTGTTGGTTTCAAGGGTTTACAACATAGAAAATGCAATACAACATTATTATTAGGTTTGTTGTTGCTTTTGCAATCACCGAGTCACTTGGTGGACCATTCATTGCAGTTTTTCCACAGTAACCTCTCTTTCCATATTGACTGTGTAAAAATTTCTGTGGCTAACTGTATGTATTGTTTGTGTTGTGGCTGGTGGCTGTGACAACTGAAGGAAATGCTGACAATGATATTATTATCTCATAGTATCTGGTAATTAAAACAAATGTTGACTTCCAGTAATACAAACCAGAGAAGATATTAGGGAAATGGTGACAGAGTGGAAGGCTGGGAGACCTCGGAGAAGTACATAGAAGGCCAGGGCGAAGGCGATGAGAACGAAGACGTACATTGCCAAGAACTTCAGCACATTACGGGCAACGGTAGAAAACATGACGATATAGACACCACAGCTGGGAAACTGTCCCATGAAGAGCATGAAACGTACCCAACCCAGGATGACACACACGGCTCCCACCTGAAACACAGACAAACTCAAATGATACAAACACACAACTCACAGGTACGGTAGGCCTTCACTCGATATAAGATGATTAAATTTAGCACATATATCCTTTTAACACAGGCTCAGTATATCACTTAGTCTGTATGGTAATAAATAATTGAAGCCTGGAAATCATAATGTGAAATATGATGAAAATTTGTCAGTTGGTTATTGAGGTAGGTCTAAACAGTAAAATATAACCTGTTAATATGACAAACGTGTTCTTTAAGGGGACCGAGATGCAGTCAGAAAATTGAAAGTAAATGAGTCCTTCAAATTATGCCACGAAACGCCACCTGTAGTGAAGGAGTTTGTTTTGTGGCATAATCAGGTGGAATCATAGGCATTCAATTTTCGTACACAATCACAAATGTACTATTGCGGACAAAAGTTTCTTTCTACATAGGGGTGACTTTAGTAAACATTTGACTACTTTTCTCATAGTGAGCTGTATATTTTTCTTATATATTAATGAAAAAGCAGCTTCTAACTTTCAGTAAATAGACACACACAAATTAAGGTAATAACATCACAAGAGTATATGATAACACTGGTGAGATAATGAATTGCCCCTGAGTGGAAAGAAATATTTCTCCGCAATAGTAGGCTACATGAATATCAAAGTGTTAAACTGACCTGTTGTTGCCATGCTGCCAAACAACAGTTAACATTTCCTTCAGAGCCGCTCACCACCAGTAACTGCGGCACACAGAACACTAGAGTTGCATCCAGCAGGTTTCCCACATTGAAGAAGTAGAGAAGAGGGTTTTGTAGAAACTGCACTACTTCCCTTATGTCTAATAGTACATTGAATGTTATCAGGCACCACCATGTCAACCTAACCATGTTTGACTGCGCTCCTACCCACTCACAAGTACTGGTACCGTTATCGCTCTGAATCACGTTAGTATTGGCTATATTGGCTTTGACATTCGACTCAGTAGTGTGAATGCCCACAGGACAATTTTCAGAAAATAAGAGGAAGCCAGTTAAACTTAACACAAATAAAAGATAGAACATAACATTGGCAAGAAAGTATTTACGGACTTTGAGCCACTTTAAGTGAAGGAAAGAATGGCAGAGTGGGTGGAGTAGAAGTTGTTTACGTCCCTCCCACAGGATGTATTGTAACATGGCCAACTCTGAATCTTGTAGAAGAGGTGGTGGAAGCTCTGATTGAGGCAGCAAGGGAGACTGACGGTGAAACATTTGAAGCCGCTTGGAGCTTACCAAAAGAGGGCTGAAGTCCAAATCCAAATGAAGATGAGGAGAATCCCGTGATGATGTGTTGGCAATGAAGGACCTGTTAAGAGCAGCAGGTACAAGGGATGGAAAGCTCTCCACCATCCTCCACATTGCAAACCCATCTTGTATTTTGCTTCCTTTTGCCACAAGCTGATGGACCGCATGCAATATATGATCCCTGGATCCTGGCCTTCCCCACCACATTGTTCGCCTCAGTGCAAGAGACAGAGCATTGTTGCCATCTTCAGTGTGTACTGCCACTGAAGCACCATGTCGAAGCAACAACTCCAAGCAATTTCCATCAAACTCTTCATCAACATGATTTATATGTCTGCCAGAAGCTAGGTGTAATGCAGTATTACCATGGGCATCACGAGTATCAATATTTACACCTAATTTCAGTAATTCTTCCACTGCTAACAAGGAACGTGCTCCTATCACAGCACAATGCAATGGTGTATGCCCTTCATTATCTTGTAGATTGATAGTAGCTTTGTTCTTACCTGTTGTGAGAACTCTGAGTAATGCTGCACTTCCAGCCATAGCAGCATTGTGCAGTGGTAGTCGGCCTTCACCATCCTTCAGATTACATCTTGATCCAGCTGCTACCAATACCTCTACCACTTTTACTACATTACCACAATCTGATTCCTGTAAGTCTGCTCGTGCTGCATAATGCAATGGTGTACTTTTATGAGCATCAAGATGGTTTACATGTGCACCATAATCCAGTAAGCGTGTCACAGTAGATACATGACCACCTCCAGCTGCCATGTGAAGTGGTGTAGCTCCAGTAGCATCGGCAAGGCTGACATTAGCACCAGCATCCAACAGTTTGACTACTGCCTCAGTGAATCCATACTCAGCAGCACAGATAAGTGGGGTTTTATTACCAAGAGCTGGATCACGGTGGTTGACTGGAAGTCCTGCAGCCAGCTGACCTCCAACACCTCTCAAAGATCTTGCTTGTACTGCTCTCAAAAGCATTTGAAACCGAGTATCTGGATTGATCCTGTGTTGCAGAGGTGTACCAGGAATTGAATCCTCAAATGAGAGGGACTGTAGTAAAACTGGTCTCCTGCTCCCCATGGCTCTCATTTGGTATGTACACTTCTCAAGAAATTCCAGCTGTTTCACCTCACTTTTCCCCAATTGCTGGTATTATACATGTGTGCTGGATATGAGACACTGGTAATGATGACTTCTTTCCAACACTCACTCAGCCATCAGTGATATACATTGATGCACATCATCTTGGCATTGCAACACTGACACTTCTTTCTTAACAAAGATTTCATACTACGTATAAGATTTCCAATATAGCTCAGTATCTGAAGAGACATGAAAATGTATATTAGTAATAGGTTATTCTGTCTTCACTATAATATGTTTAATGTACAGTCATCAACAAATATTCCAACATATAGTCAAATATATTTCATGTTACAGTATGAGGATGGGAAAACCTAATATTAGTTTGTTAACCTGCATTCACCTTAGCCATTTTCTTTGTAAATACAGCTGGCTTAAGGGGAGATTCTTTTGTTAGTGAAATGGAAGGTCTCTGATTCCTCCAAACTATGCCATGAAACAGATCCCCTATTAGTACCAGTGAGGGCATCTGTTTCTGGCATAGTTTGAAGGAATCATGCAGTAGCTTTCAATTAATTCACCAGCAACAGAATCTTCCCGTAAACCCCTTACATTTGTCCGTGTCTCTCTTCTGGTGCAGAGAGGGACAGCCAGCCAGTATGATCCTTAATTGGTTCTGCTTACTTCCCCACTCACTCACTCTCTCAGCTGTAGGAGAAAACACAGAAGAATGAAATCCCAGCAAACCCATGAACAGATTACAAGCAAGTGGACATAGGTTGGTACAGGGGGACAAGACGTCTATCCATCCCCTATCTATCACCAATGTCCTAGAGAGGGCGCTACTATAAGGAACTTCATCACCTATGTTATGTATGTCTTTACAAGAGAATCTCCCTTTAAGTAATATTCACACTTGGGACGAAGGAGGATAGAGGAATGGTGAGTAAGATGGTACATTGAAGTATGTGTGTGTGTGTGTGTATATACTATCAAATACAAAAGCTGTGTCACTGTCTTGTCCGATGATTTAATATAACTCATGAAACATAATGAAAGCACCACAGTAACGTCCATGGATGCCCAGTATGGTTTGCTCTTTACCATAGGTTTTCACCATAATTCAGTATCCGACTTTTTTATTGTACTGTACTGCTATTTAGAGCACCACTCCATCACCCCACCCCTCCCCTTTACTCTTGGGCTTTCAATTACACATCTGACATTACAATTTCCCATTTGGCTTCATCCGGTAAGCCTGTCCTATCCCTTACCATTAATGGGACTGTTAATGTAGTCAAAGGGATTTTGAACCGAAGAAACAATAAGTAACGAAAGGACTGTCATAATGTTATGCAGTATAATTATATGTTGTGAGGAAATAATAACTACAAAATTATGCATTTGCCATTAAAAACTATGTCTATCATCTCCATTGCATCATTCTGTTTATAGTAGAGTCATTATTGTTCTCACACTTAGCACCTTCCCACTTGACTGGCAGGGCCGGTAATTATTAAACCTTATAATTAATAATTCGCTAACCTCCAATTTTCAGACTACATCACGGGGTCCCTGAATCAAAATTATTGGAGGCTAAAATCATTTGTTTCCTGATAACATTTTGGTAAGTAACTAAGAGAATTATGTATTTACTTATAAACATTTGCTTGTGCAATTGAGTGATAAATGATTGATTGGTATTATGCGCCGCAACAGCGAGGTCATATAGCACCAGGAGAAGGTGAGATAGGAAGCAGGAAGGAAATAAAAAGAAAAGAGGGACAGTTGAAGAACTGAAGGGAGTGGCTGGGGTTCGAAGGGGCCCCCAAACCCTTAAAGTATTGCCCACATCACTACAAGCAATACCCCCCTACGAAGGCAATTGAGTGAAAGGATGTCTGTGTTGTGCGTCTGCTTCAAGTTAATGTGCATATAGTTATGTGTGTGTGTGTGCGCGCGCTTATACCCGTGGGAGGTGTGTATGTATGTATGTGCACTGTGTGTATTTGTGTGTACTTATTAGCGTGGGAGGTGTGGGTGTGTGTGTGTGTGTGTCACAGGGCACAAACAAAGGAACCTCAGAGTGCCTCGATCGCGCCATACACCCTTGATTCATCACAAAGTTACCATGCATTCATTCTCAACTTCATTTCATTCCATCTGCTGTTCTGCTGGTTGTAGGCAGTGCTTAACCAAAACTATTCTCCTTCAATAATTTCTGGCTGCTTTTTGGTGTGATGTTTTCGTGTATATTGACAAACAAACTTTACTGTAAATACTGATAACATATATAATTATGATGATGGTTGTGATGACGTAAGCTGCATGAGCTGCTGAGAAGAGTGTGAAATGTTGACTCTGTCGTTATCAAAGAGGTGTGAGGGTAAGTGTAGTGTTTAGGGCCATGTGGCACGGTGGAGAAGAAGGCATTATCCCTTATCTGATAAACTGAACAAAGGAAATTATTAGTGTAGGCTGCAGATGACAATGTGAGAGGTCTAGCTGTGACCAATATCGATGTATTAAATGCATCCTATAGAATCTAGATCATGCAGTGGTTCCCAAACTGGGGGTAATACAGCCATTTTTTTCTGGGCCATTGGAGGGGTGACAGAACAAAAAACATATCTCTAATGTTTTGGAGGAATCATGGCACTCCAATGTATACTCTACAAGAGTACAGTCGGTCTCAGGAATTCGTATACACCACTGTGACATCAATGGTTCGTAACTAGAAAATTTAATACATTGATTTCCTAACGCCAAACCTTTCTGGTAATATTATTTGGCTAATACTTGAATCAGTCAGCAGAACAATCCTTACAGTATGTGCTGAGTAATAAGCCCTTTGAACCAATGCTCTGTGTACGAATTCCTGAGGCCGACTGTACCACCTGGAGTCCTGGACCGCTCCCTCACTGCGTGGCTAACGTGGCAACAGCGCTTCGCTTGTATGAGCTCCTGTGCATGCACAAGACAATATTTCGAATCGGCAAGCTTCATCTTCCGTAATCAGGTCGGAGAAAGGGAAAGTGTGGGAGGAGGGACAGTCGGCAGGGATGTATACAACACCTCGGTATAACCCCATATCTGCTGTCAATACAACTGTTAGTCGAATCCGTCTCCGACCACAGATGTTTCATAATTATGACTCCGATGCCAACTGAATTAATAATAGTAATACATTTTTATAGATTTACTCATACATATCATTACTTGATACTTTATTTATATGAATTTTCCCGACTCGATCCGAATCCAACCAAATTCCATAGCTCCATGGGTCTGCCACTGAACGCCTCATTACCTGTTAACAAAATATATTACTGAAAGTGCAATAACTATTTTCTTACTGGCAGACGTAAACCGAAATAATTATGAGGTGATAATGATATTATTTTTCAATGTTAGATAAACGCATATACAGTATAACAACATGTAATATTCAACGTCATGGATTCATACCAGACCTCATAATGAATATATGTAAATATTACTTGGGAGATAACTGATCACCTATTAATGTTAATAAATATATTAAAATAGCTATAATGTTGCATTACCACATGTGACTAACATTCTCTGCACCACCACCACCCCTCCTTCCACCCACCAAGCCTCCTGTTCCTCCTCCCCCACTTTCCCTTTCTCCGACCAGAATACGGAAGATGAAGCTTTACCGATTCGAAATATTGTCTTGTATATGCACAAGCGAAGCGGTGTTGCCACGTTAGCCACGGCAAGTGAGGGGGTGGTCAGGGTGAAACTCTTGTAGAATGTAGTACTTAAGGGCCCTGTAATTGTGGTGAAAATTGGAGGCTTCTGATTCCTCCTGATCATGCCACGAAACAAGCTCCTTCCAAATAGGTGGTGTTTCGTGGCAATATTTGAAGGACTCTTTTATCTCCAATTTTCTGACTACTTCACAGGGTCCCTAACCACACGTCATGTGTTGCCACTGTACACACGTGATACATAATTTCTGACCAGAGTGTGAGGAATATATAGCTTCGAATCCTTGTATTGTTCATTTCCCCACCCAGTACACCTATAGAGGCTGAGTTCGAATGCAGGGTGTGTGTGGTGCCTGCCGTTCGTCTCTGGTCAGGGATTACGTATCACGAGTGTACAATAGCTCCCAAAACTATTGTTAAAATAAAGTGCTATACATTCTGACACAATGGACAATGTATCTGACATGTAACGAGACGACAAGTGGGTGGGGACAAGGTTTCATCCTGTTCATTGCGCCATCCTTTTAACCCACTTTAACGATAGTTGTGGGAGCTACTGTACATATGTAGCAAATATAATAATGGCAATAACAAGAAAAGAAGAAGGATTTCCGGGCCACTTGTAGGAAACATTTACGGGGAATACCGACTGAGGCGTGCCGGGTATACACTTTAGGTAGCCTAACATTGTTATATAGTTCTCACAGAGTTTCAGATTGTTGGGATTCCCCTTATCTCACCCACCGTCAACACTCTCTCTTCACCTCCTTAAGTTTTTATAATACATATAAATAAATACTGACAGTTTTCATTCGTGTCATAATATGGATGGTCTTACGTCACCGAAAACACATTATCTGAGACATAAACTCTTGTTTTTTACGTATTTATTGGGATAAAAGTTGTTGTCTAAAGCTAGTTTAGCTTAGGAAGTCACTAATGCTTTCATCCGACAAGAAAAATTATCTGAGCTTTTTTTTTTTATAGCCTGATATAATTGTGAATGTCGTCAGCTATTGTTAAATGATTATTAGATGTACAGAACCGTATAGGGAACTCTTTCTGTTCTGAAGAATTTGATAGTACAAGAAACTAGACTCGCATACCATCGTTCTTCTACTGTTCCTCTTTTCATTTTATTTCCTTCCTGCTTGTTGTTACACCTTTCTCTGGCGGTATATGACCTCGCTGTTGCGGCGCCTAATATCAATCAATCTCTCATACCATCGCTGTTACAAACAGTACAGTCAGTTGTGGTATAATTTAATGTAATACCGCATGCAGTAGAAAGTTATAGATGTTTCAGGTAAATGTATGAGGTTTACATTAATTGCTATACAAATTAATGTTAATTACCTTTCTGTAGTGGATATTATAGTTATGCTTCTTTTCCCACACTCTTCATTTGTAGTTGACATTATAAGCTGATCTAATGTTGTAATAATCCTCGACTGTGATTTTGTGAAGGGAAAGCGGCAATTTCCATTCTGTAATCAGATTAATTTGTAAAACTACGCAAGTTAATACCGCAACACAAGTTATTTACTTGTTGACCCTCTTCACTGTGTAGAAATTTTATATTTTACACGATCATGTTTCTGCTTTAGCTGTCTATTGTTGTTTTACTGGTGTACAAATGTTCAGTGATAGATTAACTACTTGTATCAAACCATATAAATACGCAATACCACACACGGTGACCCACCTCACTCATTTCACTCACAACAGGGTAACTGAATAGCGAAACGAAGTTGACGCCCCGACGGGATGCCAAGTCGTAGTAAAGTAAGACAGTAAGTATCTGAGATCCTGTTGTTGCCTGACAGAGACCTCCAAGGTTACTACTGTACGATAACTGTGGTGTATGTGGAGTATTTTGTATGATAAATGTGGGGTGTATGTGTGTCTGCGTGTAGTATTTTGAACGATTTTGTACGATAACTGTGGTGTGTGTGTTCTTTCCTATTTGTATCTGTACAGGACTGAATCAAGCTCGTAATGTCCAGTTTTTTTAAACCCAATTATCATATTTTTCTTTAAAGTTATGTATGTTTTTGGCACACACCACTTCTTCTGGTAATGCCTTCCATTGATCTATTACTATATTTCTGTACATCTTTGTCTCCTTTTTTAATTAAAATCTTATTGTGAACTGTCATTGGTGACACAATTTTTTTTATATCTATATTTTCATTTTCTGTGACACATTTGTATACCATAATCATATCTCCTCTCTTTCGTCTTTCTTTCAGTTTAGGTAACTTTATAGTTTCGATCTCTAGTCTCTCTTCATAGCTTAGTTCTCTTAAACTTGGTACCCATCTTATTGCTGCTCCTTGTACTTTTTCTATTTTGGTGATATGTTTCTTTAAATGTGGGTTCCATATTACTGCAGCATATTCCAAGGTAGGCCTTATAAAGGATGCGATTATTTTCATGACAATTTCTTCATTTTTATAAGTGAATGCCACTTTCAGATTTGCTAACAATGTACAGGCTACAGGTTTCTCAGTTTTCTTTTATATGATCATTTGGTGTCAATTTCTTGTTTATAATTACCCCTAAATCTCTTGCTTTCTCTTAAGTTTCATTTTATATTTTATTTCCAAGCTTGTATTGCCAATTTGATCTTCTCTCACGTATTCCAAATTTAATAACATGACACTTATCTACATTAACTCCATCTGCCACATATTACTCACGCAGTATACTAAATTTGTCCAAGTCTTCTTGTAACTTTTTACAGCATTCTTCAGTGTTCACTGATAGATTAAGCAAACATGGCAACATAAATTATCACAAGTCGTGAGTGTGCTGGGAGCCGTCCCTCTACACACACACCTTTATTGCACACCGTGGCATTCATAAGCCAGCTGCACTCATGGATGTGGCTTATCAACTTATCATAATAATGAAAGCTGTATGGCCAAAGCTGTTAAAATTAAATTAGGTTAATATTTAATTACTACTATAATTATACTATGATTTTCTTACAGAGAACAGTACGTATCATCGAAACTACAGTAGCTTATAGCGTGTCCATTTACAATGGCTTCCCTTTGTAGTGTCCGTCTGTCCCCTAGCGCTGTTTTGAGAATAACGAAGCCTGATTTGACTTTTTACATGCCCAAGGAGTGTTACCAACGTCAGTGAACTGCCCCACGTGTAATAAGGCCTGTATTTGCTCTATCCACCTGCCACTCTCGAATTAAAAAGTACAGTTGGCTCAATTTTCTCAGAGGTTAGAAATCAACAAAACTGATTGTCACCTAATTAAGATATCTTATGTTATCTAAATCCAAGTGTATTGTTACATTTCAATGGATATGCTGCAATAAGGAAAATGGGTAACTATCTACTCTATTGTCGGTTGGTATTACGATGTTTTTACCTTCTTTACCCACTAATTTATACCATTTTAAGGCACTTTTCTTCTATGGCATTTTCTTCAGAAATGGGGAAGATGGGGCATTTTAAAATTAGCCTGACCATACCTTACCTAACCTAACCTGGACCACATCAACACCATGGATGTTAGTAATAAAACCCACACTGGTAGACGAAATATTTTTTTATTCCAAACGTTTCGGTGACCTCTGTCGCCCTCTTCAGTGGAAATACAGGTTAAGAGTGGTCTCAACAAATAATACTTTGTATTATTTTGAAATGTACTGCACTCATCATAAAAGGTTTAACACTCAATCTCTTTGTCTTACAGGATAGAAGAGAAGAGGAGAGAAGATAGAAGAGAAGAGGAGAGAAGATAGAAGAGAAGAGGAGAGAAGATAGAAGAGAAGAGGAGATAACTGACCACGGTGCTACTGTCGCCCTCATCAACCAAGCACTGGAGACTATCACCTCATGGGGACAACGGTGGCAAGTGGACCTGGCCCAAGACAAAACCCAGGTCATGCTGGTTACCAAGCGATGCAGTCATTCTTCTGGATGGATTGGTGCTGCCTCTGCAAGCTACAGTCACCATATCCTTCACCAGCCGCGTCAAGAATACAGCTTCCAAAGCAGTTGAGCTGTGTCAGGCGTGTCAGGCGTGTCTCGCACCTCCTTGACGCCCAGGGAGTCTCAAACCTGTATGCCGCCCAAGTCCGCTCCATCATGGAGTATGCTCCTCTGCCTTGGTCGTCCTGCCCCCCTCATACCTCGGTCTCCTCGACAAAGTCCAAAACCGTGCCCAGCGGCTCTTCACTGATAAGGCTTTACCAGACGAGCAGGTCCCTTCACTACAGCTTCTACAACACAGGTGGGATGTGGCGGGTCTGTGCGCTACATACAAGATCCACAGGGAGGGCGCCCTGCACCTTTCTGCTCTCCGGCAGCTGTGGGCGACGCCTCGCCCCCACTCCACGAGGGACGCTTCCACCAGGGTCCATCAGCTTAGTGTTCCTTTCGCCAGGACGGAAACATTCCTTCGTGCCACGTTACACTAGGCTGCGGAACAACCTTGTTAAAGAAAGTGATATCCATGAAGCTCCAACTATGCATAGTTTCAAAAGTGATGTAAATAAGTGGCTAAAATATGAGCTTATGTCCGGTGTGCATATCGTATGTTGTAGTGCATTTACTATTGATTTTAAAACTATACCCAAGATAGTTCTCTGCAACTCACTGAGCACTTGGGGCTGTATAATACTTATCTTGTTTTTGCAAATTCATATATTATAATAAGAGGAAAAATAATAAAATAATCTTTAATAAAGATGATTTTATTATAATACAGTCTTCCCACCAGGTGAAAATGTTAATTATATTATATACCTGTAAGGGTGTAGAGTTCAAATAAAGATAATACAGTGTGCGAGAGACAAATATCACACACAGGTATTGTAATAACATCAACAGTTATATTTGAATACTATACCTGTAAGAGTGTAGGGTTCAAATAAAATTATTACTGTTATTATATTACTGTGTGTGGTGTGCTAGAGAAATCATACACACACAGGTATTAACAGACTTCTTTATTTGAACCATAATGTACACCCTTACCTAAGGTTCAAATAACATTGGTAAATTAAGGACATCAAACCTATCCCTTCAATGCCTCCAAAATATTAACATTGTATGAAGGTATACTATGTGAAGCTGTTTCAGAATACACACACCATGGTATTATTAAGGGGATAGTACTGTGTGGTTGGTAAATCTGAAGCAACTGGTTTCTCCAATCTATTCCAAGCAACAGGCCATCATCATGTTTGTTCACAGGTCCTGTTCCCTGGAGAAATTAAGTCACTCCAATGTAACCAAACTGTATTATCAACTTAATTAAACTACTACTTTGAGGAATATATTCTTGGTTTCTTCTTCATTTGTATTGCAAAATAATACAAACTGAGTGACAACGAGCCTTTTCCCGAAGGGACCCTGTGATGTAGTTAAGATAATTGGAGGTAAAGGAGTCCTTCAAATATTGTCACGAAACACCACCTATATGGAAAGGCCTTGTTTTGTGGCATGGTCAGGCAGAATCAGATGCTTCAAATTTTCATACATGATCACAGGGTCCTTAAAGTAGTAGTTTAATAATACCAGCCACAGCTCGTATTACTTCATGTAAAAATTAGGCATTTCATTACAAATCTATTGAACTCAAGCAATACTTGGAACATTGTATTAATTCAATACAAGTTCATCTTCAATGAATGGCCAGGTATAAAAGTGTTGTCCACATAATAATCATAATCATCTCACCATTTACAAGACACTGTAGTGATGTCAGTCAGTGATGAGGTTCCAATGTGATCTTGCACAACCTGCAATACAAATAAAGTAAATGTACGTGTCACATATTCAACTCATTCTTATGTCAATAAATTGCCAACACTTTCACCTACATTCTGTCAAGTTATGCACACACAAGATAATGACATTCATTCTTTCTATTAATTTTTTCACTTGGAAATAAATTCTGTAGACCCTCGTTATACAATGAATAAATACTGTATTTAGATCTCTCTCTGACTTTTATTTGCTTTATATTTATATGAATATTTTTCATATTTTTCCAACAATAGTAGGCCCTCGATAGAAGATGAATGAATTTAGCACATATATCCTTTTTAACGCAGGCTTAGTAAATCTCATAAACCCCATCCCCACTGAGCCACACATGGCGCGATGTAATGCAGGTGGATGTGTTGAAAACAGATTGAGAAGAACAGGTAGAAAAAATTATATATATATATTAAGCAGATCAAAGAGATACCCGTCACTAACCAACCCCCACCTTTACCCGAGTTGCTTGTATCTCCAAAAGAAATAATCCCCTTCCACTCTGTGTGTGTACCTTCAAAAGAAATAGTCCCTCACCCCACACAAACTCTCTCTCTCTCTCTCTCTCTCTTACATTTTATACTGTATATATTGAAGGGTAAACATACTCCGAGATGATAACAGTTGTCACTACTAACCTGATCCTTGGTGTAGGTCGCCTTGATAGTGGTGTTGTGGACGTGTGTGTGACTGCCAGGGGGTCAGTTACATGTGATTGTGGTGGTACAAGGTCAGCCCTGGTCATAGTCAAGGCCAGGTTAGCATTGCTCTCATCAAACTGTCCTACAGTCACTGCTACCATACAACCATCTGTTAGAGTAATATAGAGTTAGATACAATTGAACCTTGATAATTCTAATATATCTTTGTATGCAAAACTCCATTCCACATGCAATCCTTCATTCACTACTCAAATGTTTTGCCAGTCTTTTATAATCCATTATTATACAGCCAACACCATGTTAAATATTAGTTTTATTATAATTTGAGGCTCTATATTACATACTGTACTAGTAAAGGCTATGACAGGTTTTTTCCATGAAATCTCACTTAATTCACAACAACATCTAAAGTAACTCACAATTCTATACTTTAGTGTATATTTCATGTCTTGAAATACTGTACAAACAAAAGGGTTCCTAAACTTTTTTTGTAAAAATTAAGGTATTAGTTAGTGTATTGTGGCACAAAATTAATAAGCATATGTATAGTCGGCGGCAAAAGTTGTGTCGTCACAGCTGCCAAGTCATGAAGTACAGTATGAAAATATAAGCATCATAAGTTTGTAATATGAAAACCCAGAGCAGTTTACTAATTTATCCCCTGGATATTGTAATTCTTTATGATGAATGTGTTGGTTCAATGATTATCCTTTATGTTATCCTTCAAGAAACGTGAAAGTGAGGCAACACGACTTTTGCTGCCGATTGTACACTGGCAATCCACAATCCATAGCCCACCTGAGTCAAAGCCCAAGATCTGAAGCAGGCAGTTTCTGAATGACAACCCACCCAAACCATCAGCAGGCAACACACACACACATTTCGAACCAATGGAGGCTTTGGATGGGCTGTCGTCTAGAAACAGCCTGCTCCAGATTTCCAGCTTTGGCTCAGGTGGGCTAGAGATTGTGGATTGTGTATTGTAAACAGCTACAAATATACCCTAGTTCACCGAAATATTTGAGTTGAGGTAATGCTTGTCTTTACCTCAACACACTCAAAATATAAGTTACTGATAAAGATATTATCAATCCATTTGTAATGTACTAGAAACTTTTATAAATGGCTTCTATATTTGTTTGTAAAGACAAACAGATGGATCAACTGACTGACCTTTTCTGCTGTGTGGTGTAAGGAAGAGTCAGCTCCCTGGAGTTAGTGGTAATGATAGTGAGAGTATACTGTCCCTCCCCCAGGCAGACAGGTAATATAACGTGTGTACACCCCATCTTGAGCACACACATCTGGCTATGTAAACATCAAGATACATGTATTAGAGGATGATGATGAAATAATACATCTTATATCAAGGGCCTACTGTACTGTATATACATGAACAAGTTCCAACAATGACACAACAACCCTTACATACCTTCAGCAATACAGCACTACAAGATAACACCTTCAGATGTGTGTGTGTGTGTGTGTGTGTGTGTAGATGCCACCTACAACCCTAATTAACATCAGCAATACAGCACTGCAAGACACCTTCTGATGTGTGTGTGTGTGTATAGATGCCACCTATAACCATTACTTACCATCAGCAATACACCACTGCTAGACAACTTCTGGCAACACTGTTACAAAACGGTAATAATCTAGATAAATACCCCGTTTTCTCACCAGAGCTTTAAATAATCTAAGTTACCAGCCCGTGTCAAGATTGCTGACACTGTAACGTTAGAAATCTTCAGAAAAAGACAAGACACACTTATTCTCTCTCTTTTATATACGTACACATACTTATTCTGGTAAATATTGAAAGAATTACCGTTATCACGTACGGTTTTTCTACTTTCATTACCCACTTATTTAGACCATTCTAAGACTATTTTCTTCTATGGCATTTCCTCCGCAAATGCCCCATTTCCAAGATATTCAAATGGGGCATTTTGAAATTAGCCTGACCTTACCTAACCTAACCTAGACCACAGCAGACTACCGGGACCTAACCTGGACAAACAACCAGGATATAACCGTGGTAAAGTGCAGGAAATGACCGGGGCAAAATACTGGGACCTAGCCGGATCTGGCAACACTGCTACAAAACGGTAATTCTTTCAATAAATACCCTTATTCTCTCTCTTGTATACATACACATACTTATTCTCTCTTATATACGTATACATATTTATTCTCTCTCTTATATATTGCTTTTGTTAGGAAATATTTAGATCAGGATACCATGAAGATGCTTCTTCATAACTATGTCATAAGCAGACTGGATTATTGCAATTCCCTATATTATGGTTTGCCAGACTATCGGTTAAGAAAATTGCAAAACGTAATGAACAGAGCAGCAAGATTAATTAAAGGTCTTCCATCTCGTGAGAGGATAACTCCAACACTCATTGACTTACATTGGTTACCAATAAAGGCGAGGATTGTGTACAAGATATATCTTCTAATATTCCGAGCATTAAAATTTGGAAAACCGGAGTACTTGACGAATCTTTTAAGAGGTTTTTCAAGTAAATTCCTCAATGGAACTCAGGCATAGTGACGAACAATGGGCCTACAGGTTAAATGAGCCAAGGAGTAATCTGACAATGGGTTTTAGAACGTTTGAAAGGTGTGCACCAAGGCTCTTTAATGGATTGCCATTAAATGTCCAGAGTAGTGAAAATGCACGACTTTTAAGAAAATACTGAAAACACATCTGTTGGCTGAGTGTTACGACATGGATGATATGAGTATTACAAGTGATTATAGTGTTTAATAATATTAAGAGAGGCCATGTGGAGCACCATTTGCTGGTGGAGCGGGGCATAGAATATCCAACAAGTAACAAGTATATACGTACACATACTGATTCTCTCTTATATACATACACATACTGATTCTTTTATATACATACACATACTTATTCTCTCTTATATACATACACATACTTATTCTTTTATATACATACACATACTTATTCTTTTATATACATACACATACTTATTCTTTTATATACATACACATACTTATTCTGTCTCTTATATACACATACACATACTTGTTATTATTCACTTATTTCAGTCCATATGTCATTACTCCTCAAAATTATATACAATACATTACCTATCTTTGTATGTTGTGGACAATGGCGTCTTGTGTTTACTCAACTTTACCGGTCAGTGTTGCCAGGTCTACTTGACGATATTATTCAGTGTTGCCAGGTCTGATGATGATGACTGAGAGTCACCCGCGTTCGGGTGTAGCCTTTGCAACGGCGCTCTCTCACTGTCTTCCTCTGCAGACTCTGCAGAGAGAAAACAAAAAACAGCACCAAAGAATACATGTATACACATCATACTTTCATCCTCTATATCCTATACAACCTGCTCGTCCCTATATACTCATTTTCTCTTCAACCATACCCTTTCCAGAAATACTTTCACACTCTCTATTATCACTGGACTGTACACCTCTCGTTCACTAAGACCTAGCAGCACTTTAGCTGCCACTGTCGCTTCCACCATCTCACTCCATTTTCTCACTCCTAGTTCACTAATTACCACATTCAGCATGATAGCTCTCTCTCGTTCATACTTATCACATACCATCAACACATGTTCTACTGTCTCATCTTCCCTACTCTCACACATCCCACACACCTTACTACCTTCATTAGGCCTACTCCATCTATAAATTCTGTCATTCACCTCCAGTGACTTCGTTCTTGCCTTAAACATCAGCTCACTTCCCCAGCTACCATCATAGAACAATTCACTCCTTGGTATGTCCTTAGAGGAGTACCAATCTAGCGTGCTCTTCTGACTTATGCCTCTCATCCATTCATCTCTGCCTATTTCTTGTATTCGTCTCTTAATCTCATTCATCCATTTCTACTTGACGATATTATTCAGTGTTGCCAGGTCTGCTGGACGAAATTTACCCAACTTTAATTAAAGGCCTGTGCAAACTAGTTGACTGTGCAATCATTTAAATTTGCCACACACTAGCAAGAAGACTAATATGCAGTCACCACACATAGGGTCAATTCCAGTGGTTGGTATTGGTTTGTAAGCACGCAAACGAAGTTCAAGTTCAAGTTTTAGGGTCCCGCAGAGGGCCGCTCATGGGCGGCATAATATGCGGGGGTTGTGCGGGGGATTTAGGGATCCAGGGCAGGATTAGGAAGAGGGTTAGGATAAGGGTGGATTGGGTCAGGGACTGTGGGTTGAGGATTAGGATTGGGGAGGTAATGATTGGTGATGCTATTTCTAAACGTGTCAAGAGTGGGGCTATTAACTACGTGAGATGGGAGATGATTCCATTCTTGGATGCTGAGGGGAAAGAATGAGTGCCTAAATATAAAACGAAAGAATGTTAGCCGTGTAAGTGACTTATGGGTGAATTATTTAATGAATTTGGTGAGTAAAGTATGCAGTGATCATCATTATTTAACTGTTGGATAGATTTTGTGAATGTGGATGCTCAGCTTATGGAAAATAATGAAGCCTTACAAGTGTGGTTGGTTAGGAAGCTAACAAGCCAATACCATTGTGGAATCAACTCATTATCATGCATTACTGTACAGGGCTGGGTGTGATTGACCAAAAGCTTGTTGGATATTGTTCAGTCATTTGCGCAAACCATCAATCACAACCACCCAGTTTGCACAGGCATGTGATTAATAGTCTATGGAGGCCTTAATGTATTTGCGTATGGGCTCAGTAACTTTATATAATTTAACTCATATTTCACAAGGTAAACAACTTCATTCACTGGGGTTTGGTGGGTTCGTTGGGGCTTGTACCAACACGTTGGGGGGGCTTGTACTAAACAAAAATATTTTTTTTTAAATCTTATAAAATTATTTTATTGGAATGTTAATATCACACAATTATAATACAACCTACATAAAGATAATTATACAGTATAGTTTACAAAGATAGAAAAACAGAATTACGAGGTTATTAAGGGGATAGTATTGTACACGGTAAAGATAGTTCAACCGTAGTATTGTATATATTCTTGGTACAGTTTTCTACATGAATTCTTACACAGGCTATAATAATGTAAAGAGAGGACATTCATTATTGTGCAAGTACTACAATGAATGGTCTTCCAAGTTACTCGCTGATTACCAAAACAACAAACCTAATAATAATGTTGTGTTGTAGTTACGTAGTGTTACATTTTCTATATGTTGTAAACCCTCGAAAACAACAACAGCGTGTGTACCAATTCCTGTTGCCAACTGTACAATGGAGCGCCTTGATTCCTCCAAAGTATATACTGTATGCCAGGAAACATATTATGGATTTTGAAACATTGTATGGATGGATGTTATTGGCTTCAGCTAATTACATTCATCCTTACAACGATTATAGGTTCTGAGTGATCCATTGATAAAATACGAGTGTTTACTTTGGAGCAGCTGCCAGATATTGCCACACACCAGCAAATTTGGTTGCAATCTTTTCTTGGGCAACTGTACATAAAAATAATAATGGTTTTGGTGGTGGCCTATTGTTGTTGCTTGGAATGGTTTGTTGGAGGAATCAGCTACTCCAGATTTACCACTAGTAATATTGTATTATCTTCCCCCTTAAGGCACTTTGTTTGCATGGCAGTAAATTAAAGAAAATATATTACAGTAACACACACACACACTCAATCCGTTGGAACACTCACACACAGACAGGCACACATACAGAAAGAGAGAGTTGTACAGTTGGTCTCTCTATCTCTCTTCCTGTTTATTTATATTCTCTCTCTCTCTCTCTCTCTCTCTCTCTCTCTCTCTCTCTCTCTCTCTCTCTCTCACTCAATTTGCCATGTAAAGTAACCCTTCATTATCCACTGTTGTTATGGATGAGTATTATACCATTATCTATGATCTATGTAGGCTACAGTAAACCTTCATTATCCACCATTGGGTTTATGGGTGTGTAATGTACAAACAAAGAGGATTTACTGTACACACATTCATTACAAACCAACAGTACAATACACACCAATAACACACACAGTGCAAATCAAAGCATTGCTGTATTATAAGGGTTTACTGTACACACATTCATATTCATTACAAATAATACAATACACAAACACACATAACAGCACATTAGTGTATAATAATCAGTCTCTGTTCTTTTGTTGTTTGAACCAAACACAATTACATGGTTCAGTTCTATTGTGTCTGGCTGAGGCAACCAACTTATGTATCAATGACCACAAGAATTCATACACAAGCTGTTGTTGTTTTTGAGAGTTTACAACATATTGAAAATGTAACACTACATAACTGCAATACAACATTATTATTAGGTTTTTTATTGTCTTGGTAATCACCGAGTAACTTAGTAAACCTTTCATTGCAATACCTGTAGAATAATAAAGGACCTCTCTTTACAACTGGCCTGTGTAGGAATTCCTGTGGCCAACTGTACATGACTATACATTCCCATCATTATTATATCTAATACAGTAGGTCCTCGATATAAGATGATTAAATTTATCACTTGTATCCTTTTAACACAGACTCGGTAAGTCACAAACTTCGCCTGTATGGTAATGAATAACACAAGCCTGGGAACACACACATGCACACACACTCACACACTATCCTTTTAACACAGGCTCGGTAAATAATTTATGTAGTCTGTATGGTAATGAATAACACAAGCCATGGAAAATATATATAGGTGGTATGAGTGTAAAATGAAGTAAGTGGTGGATACAAGTATTTATTCATCGTATATCAAGGGTCTACAATTAAGAGATGTTCCCCTTAAATATAAATGCAATATTATTATAGATATATTTATAGTCAATGAGTAAAGTAATCTTTTGTGTGATTACATAATTATAAACTGTATGTATATATATATTTACACAACTTAGCAACATACAAACTATCTATGGTTTATTTAGTGAGGTGAATGACAGAGCTATACTAATTACACACACACACACACACACACACACACACACACACACACACACACACACACACACATTCTCTCTTTCTCTCTCTCTCTCTCTCTGTATACAGTAATGAGTTGTTTTGCACTGTTGTTATCATAGGTATGTTTTGCACTGTTTCTAATGAATGTGTGTACAGTAAACCCTAGCTTTCTTTTTGTACATTACACACCCATTAACCCAGTGTATATGGGTGTGTAATGAATATGTGTACAGTAAACTCTCTTTGTTCATTACACACCAATAACAACTTGACTTGACTTGACTTGACTTAATAGCGTAGGAGTCTTCTACCCCTTGCTCTCACACCACCGCCAGCCTTCAGCACTTCCGCTCTTTCCCTAAGGATGTTGCGCTCGGCCGTCTGTAGTGGGATGCCCAAGTCTTGTCTGATCTGATCTGACCATCTCTTGGGGGGTCGCCCGGTATACTCCCCCCTATACGCCATGGAGAAGTCGTCTTCCCGTGGGGTTCTGGCCACATGGCCAAACAACAGTGGTGGATAATGAGAGTTTTCTATACACACATTCATTGACAACAATATAATACACACCCATAACAACAACAGTGTATAATGAAGGTTTACTGTACTGTACATGTATACAAAATGTACTACTGTACTGTACTTTGTGAGAGTATGCAGTAAACCTACCAGTATTATTATATCATTGGCCGTATTCATGAACATTGGTGGAGTTACGATAGTGTGGTACTGGTACGATGGCTTTGTAGTGTGTCGATGGAGTCATCATACCGGTACCACACCATTGTCAATACCACGGATATTCTCTCTCTCTCTCTCTCTCTCTCTCTCTCTCTCTCTCTCTCTCACACACACACACACACACACACACACACACACACACACACACACACACACACACACACACACACACACACACACACACAATCTCCCCCCCCCCCTTTCTCTCTCTCATATACACACTACAGAGCCATAGTACCAGTACCACACCATTGTCAATACCACATATTCTCTCTCTCTTGAACACACATACTCTCTCTCTCTCTCTCTCTCCCACACACACAACACACACACTCTCTCTGTTTGTTTATATAAGTTCAGCCACTAGTACGGGTTCCCCCTGTGATGTGTATGCCAGGGTGCGTGGTGCTGGTGCTGGGGTGGTGGGTTGGGAGGGTAGGGGACGGGTGGCTATGTCCCCAGGGTGGGTGTGTGGGGGTTGGAAGGTAGACCCCGTGAAGGAGGTACGTAGTTCTTGATAATCACCGGTCTGTAGGATATAAATACATTGCTGTATAAATAAAGTATAATATACGGTATTGTAAATAATGATAGGAAATAAAATGGATGTTGATTTATTTCTATATTATCCTGTGTGTGGAAAGAGAGAGAGAGAGAGAGAGAGAGAGAGAGAGAGAGAGAGTAAAAACCTGCACTAGCTTATCATGTGTAATTCTACTTTCACTCACAACTCGATAAACACCACCATTACCACAATTTTTTCTTACAATATCACCAGTGGGTAGAGAAAAGAATGCATAGTTGCCTCCACTAGCAGCGAGAACAGCTATAGTCTTTCAGTTTTATGAAAATGAAATGCTGCGGCTGGGATAATCCCGTGAACAATACGCATCAGATGCCAACTTTTTCATTCTAAAAAACACATATATTTATCCTTCGTTATGAATATCTAATTGTTTTGAACATCCTCTGCATATTTCATCTTGTAATAAATATCCCATATAATATGTGTATTATTCTGATTTTGAGAACTAAAACAGTATAAATCAAATATGGTTTTGCAATGCCAATTTTGTGACACTGTCGGCAGGTGGGAGGCAAACTGCTGGCCTAACATGTGTCAAGTGTGATAGCCCTGCATGGGCTATAGACAGATCTGGTAACAAATCTGTCAACATGGTAACGGATATATGGATTAGCCAATCACACCATCTCGCTTTCATAAAATTGGAGGACTACAGTAATACTGTAGTGGGTTTGGTGAAATGTGGCACTGCTGTGTTTATTTATAGTAATAGTAAATAAATGAACAGAACTCACTCATGCTATAGTATCCACCATAAGGATAGAGTAGCCACAAACACAGTGGTGCCACATTTACCACCATAAAGACACTATGTAAACAAACACAATGGTGCCACACTGTGCTCATTATTAATGAAGGCAAATAACTGTACCGTCACAAGACATACATACCTGTGTTAGCGGTGACCTTGGAGTCTCTATACCGGGCACCTTTGGACCTTGAGCCGAGGCTGGGCGACGGGGAGGGTGATGCGGGTGTTGGTGGTCCAAGGTGGCATAATCATTGCTCTCTCCAGGCTCCTCCCCAAGGTTCAGTGTACCCACCCCTGAACCCTGCTGCTGGAGTGATCGTAGCTGTAGTGACCTCAGTGTACCACCATGGCTCTTCTGTATGGTGGCGTATGTGTTGCTCTGACCGTCAAGCTGTAGAGGGAAAATTTAAAGTGTTTACCTGAAGTTCTGTGTGTGTATGAGGGGATGATCATTTGACAACACATGTATAATTTTGCAGCACCTCATAATAATAATTTAGGGAGTTCGAGTTGACATAAGGTGTTGTATGATTATATTTAGATATGATACTGATTTATTTGTTGCACCAATGGAAGGAAAGTGTTGTTTGATATTTGATTGTGGCTGTACCATACCATCATCAACACCATAGATATTCCCAATCAGTGCTGACCTGTGATACATCTATGCTGGGTCGCCTTCGTGTGTGTTCGGGACTCCACTCGGCGTCAACGGTGACCCCTGGTGGAGGGACAGAGGTGGGTGCCAGGCCTGGGTGGGGGTGATGGGGGGGTGCCACTCCCACTTGTGAGGCATCAAACTCACTCATCACCTGCATGGTTAACTCCTGTTCCTCGTACATCTTGAGTTTCCTGAAGAGGTGAGGGAAGTAAGTAGGTTTTGTTTTGCACTGTGAAGAAAACACTGTACATTACACAGGAAGGGGAGGGTAGACACAAAACTGAGTACTTACTGGTCAACCCAGAGTGGGTTTTCAGTGGTGTTGAGTCCAAGGTCTTCGTCAATGTTACGTTTGATTAGGTGTTCAGTCGACCGGCCCGATGGAGTCATCACCCTGGTAACAATGTATATAAATAAATAAATACACAACAGCTGAATTATAATAATAATAATAATTATTATTATTAAAGGGATATAAAAATTAATACACTTATGGTACATTAGAATTAGTACATCTGAATCATTATCATTATTATTATTATTATTACATCTGAATTATTATAGACATTAAAGGGGTAATTATATTAGGTAGCACTAGAGCACACACACCAATACCCATAACAATATTACTAATACACACACACACACACACACACATCTCCCTGCCTCTCCCAACTATTCCTGCAATAGCCTCCTTCCCCTCTCTCTCCCCCCCTCTCCCTCCCCCCCTTACACACACATTTTTTTCTCTTTCCTTCCCTTACCTTTACAGACACACAATCTCCCTCTCTATCTTCCTCCCTTACACACACACACACACACATACATACACATCTCCCTCTCTATCTTCCTCCCTTACACACACACACACACACAAATAGTCATCATAACAACACACACACTCACCAATATCTAAGGCAGCAACAGACAACGATGAATGTGATGAGTCCAATAAAGAGTACAATGAGTAGAGCAATGAGTCCAGCCAGTCTAGCATCAACCTCTTCCTCTACTTCCTTCACTGCCGCTGGCTGTACGGAGAGAGAGAGAGAGAGGAGAGAGATTATTGGAGGAATGCTTTGGAGGGAGGGGGAGTGGGGATGAAGGGGGGAGGAAGGGGGAGATTATTGGATGGAGGCAGAGAGAGGTTGGAGGAATATTTTGGAGAGAAGGGGAGTGGGGGAAAAAGGGGAGAGATTATTGGAGGAATATTTTGGAGGGAGGGGGAGAAAAATTATTAGGGGATTTTTTATTTTTGACGGAGGGGGAGAGTAGGAAGGGAGGGAGATTATTGGATGGAGGCGGAGAGAGGGGAGAGAGATTAATGCGGGAACAGTTTGAAGGAAAGGGAGGGAAAGAAATCAGAGAGGAGAGAGGGAAGGGAGAGACAGAGGTGGGGAAGAGAGAGATTAGGGAAGGGGGAGAGAAGGAGAGATGGAGAAAGATTATTAGAGGAACAGTTTGGAAGGAAAGGGGGGGGAAGAGGGAAGAGATCAGGGGGGGTGAGAGAAAAAAAAGGAAGATTATTGGAGAAACTTTTGAGAGTTAGAGAGAGAGAGAGAGAGAGTATAGACAAACAAATAGTACTTACAAACACATTCTTGATACGAGCAGTGTGTGAGGTGTTAGTGAGTGTGGTATAACCTTGGTCTAGTCTCTTCAGTACTGTCCCCACTTCAAGCACTTCCTCAGAATCACCCACAACATGTACCAACATATCCGTCCTGGGGGGAAGGGGGAGAAGGGGGGATAATGAGACATAATAAACCATATGCAAGATCATCCATAGTGTTGGTGGTACTGGTACGATGGCTGTGTAGTGTGTCTATGGGGTCATCATACAGGTACTACACCATCAATCGTATGCAAGGATATCCGTAGTGTTGACCATGGCGTGATACCGGTACAACAACTCCATAGAAAAATAACAGAGCCATCGTACCGGTACTGAACCATCAACACCTTGAATATTCTTGTATACTAGACAACCAGAGCCTGAGTAGTGTGTGAAATTTGACTTATACAATACATAAAAAAATACAAACATAAACATATTATACTATACATACAGTACTATCAGAGACAAAACTCGTGTCTTCAAATCTGGTCAAAATATATGGTAGAGAGCTAACCATACTGGACATGAACGTTACTGTGTTGGGGCTTTCATTATGTTTCACAAGTTTTATTAAATCGTCGGACAAAACA
>JAWQEG010000517.1:0-22500 GCA_033782935.1 Petrolisthes cinctipes | reverse complement strand
CACATTATTCTCACTCGACTCACATATGACATGACTCACATTTTAACTCTACTCACATTACCATTGACTATTAACTAGACTCATATTTTTTTCACTTGACTCATATTTTTTTCACTTGATTCACATTTTAACTCAACTCGCATTACTATCGACTCACAATTATTTATTAACTAGACTCATAATTTTTTCACTCGACTCACATTAACATTGCATGATGCGATACGGTGAGGTGGTGCGTCTTCCTTGGCCTGTAGGTGTAATACGAAGCGATGGCGTCGGTACTGTGACATGAGGGAGGCCGTGCTCAGCTTACCGTCCTCACTCACATTGAATGGAGAAGGTACAATGGATCCGATGGCCTTGGTTCCTCCTTCAATATAAATGTAAGGACAAACAGTCAAGGAGGGAAGGTACAGTACAGTAGACCCTCAATATAAGATTATTAAATTTAGCACTTGTATCCTTTTAACACAGGCTCAGTAAATCACTTAGTCTGTATGGTAATGAATAACAGAAGCCTGAGGAAACATATATTGGTGGTCTTCCATGAGCACACACCAACTGATTCACTCACCTGGTCTGAATAGGTTGGATGCCCTGATGGAGTATGAGAGTGAACCGTTGTGTCCCGCATCACCGTCTACTGCACTCACCATCCTTACAAACTGTCCCACGCCTGCCTCATATGACACACCTGTAAACACACACACACGCACACGATATAATTAGAGGTAATGGTACACGGTAATTGTGTGCACACCTGCACACGCCTACACACCCATACACAACCACACACCTGCAACCCACACACACACAAACCCACGAATATTTTCTTGAGTTTACACACGAGTGATTTTCGTGGCATACTTTGGAGGAAGCAAGTCACTCTAATTAATGTACCAAATGTATACTATCACTTTAATATTTTTGTACAAGCTTATAAAAATGTGTGAGGGTTGGTTAATTAGCATGTTTTGACTTTCTCCTTTGTTGTATGTCTTTATGAGAGATCACTTCAACAGTTTCAACACGGATCTCATTGAGGGAGCATGCGTATAATATATTGTTAACAGATGACAATAGTTATGTGTCATTAATACATTATAAAGACTACAAGATATACAGTACTTTCCTTTTTCATATTTTCTTTCCTTGGTAGAAATTAAGTGCATTTAATTTCTCTGGTCCTATCACAGCTTATGCACTGACCTCTACCCACACTAGCTTGTTTCTTTGAGTGTTTATTACTGTATTCCTTTGACTTTGAAATGTAGAGTGCTAGTCGTTTCTGTACATCATTAATAAAACTTTCACAGGCAATTATGTCTATAAAATTCATCTTCAATATGTAGTGTGATAACTGTTTATGTATACCAACTCATGAAGTACTGACTACCATCGTCAAAATTCCCGTTCCTCGGATGGGAAGAGGTGCCATATAATGATCTACTTAGACTTATTTTACCCAATAGTGCACAGCAGCTGAGCCACACAAGTCACTCAAGTATGCGCTCTCATTTCTATCACTGAATCACTAAAATCGCGTCACTTCGTGTCGCTTGGAAAATGGGTCCAGAGTGATTCTTTTTTTATTTTTTATTTGAGGTAACCACTAAAGTCACCTGTGCACGGAGTTACAATGTAACACATATGTTTCATTTCTAAACCAGTCACATCAACTAAAGTTGCTGAAAAAAAGGTCTTTTGTGTTAGCCTAGCCTAATCACCCCCCTCCCCCCCCCACACACACAAACACGATATAGAAGCAGGCGAGGGGGGTGGAGTTGTGTGTGTGTGGGGGGGGGGGAGCCTGGAAAACAGATGAAGGGGGCCAACCCACGCCCGGAGTAATTAATAAAGAAAAAAATCTAGTAAAGAAACCAACAACTCACCAGCATAGTAGGTGTCGTGGACGAAGGATGGTGGTGTGTCGTTCTCATCCTCCACGGTGACGACTATGGTGGCCAGCGTTGGGTCGTGGGGGTCAAACACAACTTCAGTCTCCCCATCATCAACATCATCATCAATGGGGTTGTGGTCGAGGGGGAAGTTGGGGCTGTTGGATGCCTTGACAACGAGTTTGTAGGAGGCTCGATATTCACGGTCCAGTACAGCGTTGGTGTAGAGTTTGCCGTGTAGTTTGTCAAGGTAGAAAGTATGGTGGGAGTTACCAGATGCCAAGTAGTAATAGATCTTAGCATGTAGTCCAGCATCAGGGTCACTAGCCTGTACCTGACCTAGATTATAGGGATTACAGGGATTAATATTATGTGGAGTTAGAATATGTGGATTAGAACAAAGTGGATTACATGGATTACAATTATGTGGATTAGATAGATTAGGAATACGTGGATTAGATAGATTATGTGGATTAGAATTATGCACATTACATAGAATAAGGTGTGTGAATGGTATACAGATGTGTGAGAGGTAGGTTGGGTGTGTGTGTGAATGGTAGGTGTATGTGAGGGGTAGGTGTGTTCGAGTGGCAGGTATGTGAATTTGTGGTAGGTGTGTGTGTGTGAGAGGCACAGGTGTGTGTGTGTGTGTGAGAGGGGTAGGTGTGTGCGAGTGACAATAACAACAAACACACATACCAACAAGGGAGTGCTTGGGAGAATTCTCGACAAGTGTGAATCGGTAGGTGTGTTGGGGTGAGGCGAGGGGAGGGAAGGAGAAGGCTGGTGGGTTGTCATTAACATCTTCCACCATCACAGTGAGGAAGCGAAGAGTCTCATATGACACTGGACTGCCCTGGTCTTTTGCTACCAACACGAGCTGAGGGGAAAAAAAGGGGGGAAAATAATGTACTGTAAATCTTCATCGTCAAACACCGTGGGCCATATTCAAGAACATTTGTAGTGCATACGATGGTGTGGTGCCAATACGATGACACAGCTGTCGTAATGGTACCACGCCATTGTCAATACCATGGATGTTTATGCAGATGAACCTGTAGAGCCTCAATATACTCATACCATGGGTAAATACAGTATACCCTCGATATAAGACGATTAAATTTAGCACTTGTATCCTTTTAGCACAGGCCCAATAAATCACTTATATAGTTAATTTGTATGGTAATGAGTAACAGAAGCCTGGGAATATATTTGGTGGTCTTCAATGAGGGTAAAATGAAGAGGTAGGTACAATTATCTATTCATTGTACAGTATATTCAGAGTCTACTGTACACAACAAATGTTCTCCCAACACTTACTTCATATTTATGCTGTTCCTCGCGGTCTAGTATCTGTTTTGTTGAGAGTAGTCCGGTGTTTGGGTCAAGGTGGAACTGTGTTGTGTCCTGTACATTGTCCTCGCCGACCCTGAGGTGATAGCGCACGTCACCGTTGGCACCAGAGTCACGGTCCTCAGCCTTCACCTTCACCACCTCCTGTACTGCACTGCTCCAATTCTGTCACCAACAAAACCATTAATGTATGTATAGTAGAAATAACACACACACACATCAGGTTTTGCTTCATTTACGCATACACACAGCCACACATGCTTGCACACACACCACCTCCTGTACTGTGCTACTCCAATTCTGTCGCAGAGAGTTTGGCTTCAGTTATGCATACACGTAGACAGACAGACAGACATGCACGCATGCATACGCATACATATCAAGCTATGTACACACACACACACATAACAGGGTGTTGTTACAGTACTGTACAAGTTTTCCCACAACACACACCTAAACAACAAGCTAAATTGTATTCACACACACACCTTTTGAACACAAGCACACACTCACCTCTTGAACATACACACACTTTTGAACACACACACACATCACTTGAACACACACACACACACAAACAGACACTCTCACCTCTTGTACATAGACGGTAGCATTTGGTAGAGACGGGGAGACAAACTTTGGCTTGTGTTGGTTCTGTGGTAGTACTGTTATCTCTACCGTGGTCTGGTCATTGAATTCTCCTGTCAAATGGAAAGAAAAGAGAAAGAAGGTTAGTTAGAAATTATTGTAGTTAGAAATGTTAGAAATTACAGTACAGCAGTTAGAAATACTGTATGTTGGAAACTGTTATAAAAAATGCACTAAAGAAATTTGCTAATATACAGTGGGCCCTCAATATAAAATTAATAAATTTAGCGCTTGTATCCTTTTAATAGAGGCTCAGTAAATCACTTTTGTCTTATGGTAATGAATAACAAAAGCCTTGGAAAATAAATATTGGTGGCCTTCAATGAGTGACAATGTAAGAATGAAGTGGTGGATACATGTAATTATTCATCAAGGGTTTACAGTAACTACAATGCCAATAAAAGGTTAAGTGACAGAAAGCAACATACTCACCGGTACCATTAAGATCCCTGGCTTCTATGGTAAGGTTGTATTGGGTGATCTGTGAGCGAAGGGGCCGGGCAGGGTACAGTATGCCTGTCTCGGGGTCCAGACGGAACGAACCTGTGAGGAAAACAAAGGAATAGCTCGTCAACACCTCGGATATTCTTACATACGACCCTTTGCCGTGTTTGTTACTAGTGGAGGCAACTGTGCATACAACACTAAGTCCGTTTGTAATGAATGTGTGTACAATAAACCCTATTAGTACATTACATTACACGCCCATAAACCCAATTGTGGATAATAAGGGTTTACAGTTCACAGCTTCATTTCTCTTTCTCCTCCTCCTCCGTTGTTGTTGTTGAGAGCAGATCTCTCTCTTTTCCTCCTCCCTCCGTTGTTGTTGTTGAGAGAGCTAAGTTATCCAAGGTGTTAGCAATGACGGCAACAACGACAATCAACAACAAATAACAACAACAGTGGAAAACAAGGGATTATTGCACTAACCCCTGTCATTGCCGTCGACGATGGTGTAGAGAAGGAGTGCGTTGTCACCGGCGTCACCATCGGTTGCCGAGACCCTAACGATGGGTGCTGGGGGACTGAGGGGAAGGTTCTCCACAACACGCGCCGAGTACGAACCCTCCAAGAATACCGGGCCGTGGTCATTGACGTCTGTGACCTCAATGTGCAGCTGTTTGGGGAAAGAGAGGGAAACAAAATAGGTCAGCTTTACTCATATTAAAATGTGATCTACTCTATGGCATACTTTGGAGGATTTGATTCCTCCAAATTTACCACCAACACTGTACTATCCTCTTATAAATATATATATATATATATTTTTTTTTGGGGGGGGAGAAGGGAACAAAAAAAAATCAGCTACAGTACTTGCATCAATTTTTTTTGGAAAGAAGGGAACAAAACAGGTCAGCTACTTGTAATAAAATGTGATATGCTTTATGGCATAGTTATTTGGAGGTGATAGAGAGGCACACGAAGGAAATTGAAGGAAAGGAGGGACAGGGAGAGGTTGATAAAATGGAGGGACAGTAAACACAAAGGAAATAGTAGAAGGGGAGAGACAGGGAGAGGGGGAAAGAGAGGAGACAGTAAACACAAAGGAAATAGTAGAAGGGGAGAGACAGGGAGAGGGTGATAAAGAGGAGAGACAGTAAACATGAAGGAAATAAAATGAGGGGAGGGACAGAGAGAGGTTGATAGAAAGGAGGAACAGTAAACACAAAGGAAAGCATAAGGACAGTAAAATAATAATAGTTACTGACCGGTGCTGATGATTGTCGTTGGTGAGTGTCAGGTGCGTTGTCGGTGGCCACTACCCTAAGGTCTACACTGGCAAGGCTCTCACGGTCCAGGCTGGTGTTATCACGCAGTTTTATCACGCCGCCCTCGTCAATGGTAAACAGTTCATGATGGTTACCTGAAAATGAAAGGAAGATAGAATTAAATATATCTTTATTTTATTCAGTCGTATCAATGTACAATAAACCCTCGGTAAACTCTTATCTATTCGGTGTTATCAGGCCTCGAAACTTTGAACTGCTAAAAATATATACAGTAAACAAACACAGACAGATATAAACAGAAATAGATAGATATATAGATATACACAGAAACACACAGACTTACAGTACAACAGTCACCAATTACCAGATAGATATACACAGAAATTGATAGACAGACAGATATAGATTGATACATTCAGAGTCACACTGATAGACAGAAACAGATATACACAGAATTAGATAGATAGACAGATATAACACACACACAAACACACACACATAATTCCATACAGTACAATAGTGACTACATATATACCAGCGACACATAGACAGACAAAAACAGATATACACAGAATTAGATAGATAGACAGATATAACACACACACAAACACACACACACATAATTCCATACAGTACAACAGTCACTATATTTACCAGCGAGGGAGTACGTGACAATGCCATAGTTTCCCTTGTCTGCGTCTGTGGCTGTGACGGTGGTGACAGCAGTGCCACCCACGGCGTCCTCGGGTACCTGGGCTCGGTAGGAAGGGGCGCTGAACACTGGCTCCTCGTCGTTTACGTTCTCCAACTGTACAAGTAACAAACAGAACCGTTAAGGGAAGATTCTCTTATTGGTGAATTGGAAGGTCACTGATTTCTCCAAACTATGACAGGAAATAGATTCCCTATTGGTAACATTAAGGTCCTCCGTTACTTGGAATAGTTTGGAGCAATCATTAGCCTTCCAATTTACAAAAAAAAAAAAAAAAAAAAAAAAAAAAAAAAATCTCCTTAATTAAGGGGTAAATATACTTTTGGTACATTTGAGTGTCTTGATTCCTCCAATTTATACCAAGAAGCAGGACCAGATTGAAAAAAAAAATGATAGCCTGTTGCTTGGAATAGTTTGGGGAAATAAGTTGCTCCAGATACACCAACATTGTACTTCCCCAAAAATTAAAACAATCTTCATGTATGATTTTGAGTTATCTTATACTAACCAACAGACACAAGTTAAAACATAACAAAAGCAATAACATAACTAAATAATAATAACCTGTACGACAACAGTGGTGGTGGCGGAGAGGGTGGGTATACCGGTGTCACGGGCCACCACCACAAAGGTCAGTTCTGGCTCAGTCTCGTAGTCAAGCCGAGCGCCGCCCACCGTCACTACACCCGTCGCGTTGTCAAGTTCAAAGTGATCAGACGGTTCCAGCAGCCAATACCCAGCTAAAGAAAATAAATAGATAAATGAATGAATAAATATATAAATAAATAAACAAATAAATATATACAATAATGTGGCTAGAAAAGAAGTCCTTAGTATAATATGTGATAATTTTTGAATTTGTATTATTTTTGCTTTATTTATTATTATCATTATCATTCGAAATGTGTGTGGCCTCATGATGGTTTGGGTGGGCTGTCATCCAGAAACCGCCTGCTTCAGATCTCGGGCTTTGACTCAGGTGGGATAGAGATTATGGTATCCGAGTGTACAGTACAGTCACCAACCAAAATAAGTATCCAGGTGTTGTTGAAGCTTTGATTCATATAACATACCAGTGAACCAATTATATCACTTATCATGTCTCATACATTCTGGAACTTGTTTAATTAATACTCCATCGGGGCTATTCAAAGCAGACCTGGATACTTATTGTGGCTCGTTATTTAGCTGTACTGTAAATACTGCTTAATTACTTCACTTAACACTTACTATACAATCATCTCTGTACACACTTGACAGTAAAGTTTGGTATATAAGTAGCTATGTTTAGTTCGGCCAGTAAAAAAGAGTTTGTTATATCCAAAATTCATTCTATCGAGGGTATATTATTATATTACTCACCAATGTTTGAATCGACATCGGATGCAGTGATGGTGGTGAGGAGTGAGCCCGGCGCGAGTCCCTCTGATACCTTGACGTGTGTGTAAGGACGCTCTGGGGTCCAGGGGGGTGAGAAGGTCGGTGGGAAGTCATTGACGTCCACGATGGTGATGACTAGGCTCCCCACACCAACCTTTCAATGGCACCACACACACTCATGTCATTAGTAATGGGTTTGTATACATGAATATACAGTAATTCACACTACACTCTGTTCTTTTTCTTTTTTTTAACTAGAAACAGAGAGACAGTAGATTGATATATAACTTATGGCTAGACATAGAGATATAGACAATGCAGGCAACAGACATAAGATGGATCTTAAACTCATTATATTTTTTAACCTGGTGAAAATGTACTGGTTCCCTCATTAAACTCCAATATTTTTTTGTTCAATGGATTGCAGTCCAAGACAAATTAAACCAAATATTTCCACAGGTGGGTACAGCACTTGTGGTAAAATAACAGTTTCAAATGGAAGGTTTAAAATATTCAGAATCTTGCTCCAGACCTTCTCTAAAGTGTTCTTGCTACAGTGTGTGTGTATATTGGAGTTAGTTCTCTGTAGTCAGCCATCCACTCTGTACACTTGCCTGGGTTTATAGCTGAGTAAAGTCTTAATGATACTAATTAATTATTGTTCTTCCTGTATTACTCTCAACATTATTACAGTACTTATCTGCAACTCATAAATCTGAAATGTATGGTATTACGTCTAAGGCAGTGGTTCCCAAACTGGGATCCCATATAGCAAAATGTAGGGGGCAATGAGATCATTGAGATTCAACAAAGGAAAAATACAAATTTCTTTATTATTACTCAACAAAAGATAAAATAACAATTGGAATTGGAATTACAGGTATTGCCAGAGTAGTTTTTGTTTGTCCCTAAAGATTACAAAACTGTAGACAGTGACTGTAGTGATGGGTTATGAATGGAAGACCTGGATAACGATCATATATCAAAAGTGGGTAGGCCTAACGACCACAAAAAGTTTGTGAACCACTGCTCAAAGGTCATGTTACTTAGAAGGGAAACAATACATTTTATTCATGACTTAAAATATAGAAACACACACACACACACACAGTACTGTATACCTGAGGTGGTGTTGCAGAGACATCTGTGATGGTGACGGTGATGGTGACTTCGGTGGCCAGTGATCGGTCCAGCTCCTTGCCCACCGATACCACACCTGTCTGGGGGTCCACTACGAACATTTCCTGTCAACACACAGACACACACGATGAGAAATGGATTATAATTAATTTTCGCCTGTATCATTTATATGTGTGTTTAACAAGAGAGAGAGAGAGAGAGAGATCAAGAAAGAGAGAGAGACAGAGATAGTTGTTTTCACCTGTAGTTTGCCAGCATGTGTGTCATCAACTGGTCGTCCATCAGGGTCTACAGCAGATAGTGGTAGTTGTACACCAAACACCAAGGCTCCTTCACCCTCTACATCAGGGTCCTGCGCTGCCAGTGTGTAGAAGGTGGTACCTGCTGCTATGTCCTCAGATACCTATAATAATAATAATAATAATAATAATAATAATAATAATAATAATAATAATAATAATAATAATAATGCTACTACTACTACTACTGCTACTAATAATAATAATGATAATAATAATACAAAAAATTATCTAATACAATTATTACTACAACTCTACAGCTACAACTATATCTAAGATAAGTGATGTTATGAGATTACTATACTAATACTAATAATAATAATAAAGGGGTGTGACTTGTTAACAGCATGCAACAATAAGTGTGTGTGTGTGTGTGTGTGTGTGTGTGTGTGTGTGTGTGTGTGTGTGTGTGTGTGTGTGTGTGTGTGTGTGTGTGTGTGTGTGACTAACCTGAGTACGTTGTGTGGTTGGAGTGAAGTAGGGACTCTTATCATTATTGTTGATGACATTAAGTGTGAGGGCCGTGGTTGACGTCTGTTGTGGTAAACCTGTATGTACATGGGTAAAAACATTACATTAATATTCTCTCTTTCTCTGCCAGTATCCTATATTCCTCTCTCTCTCTCTCTCTCGTCCTAACACACACACACACACACACACACACACACACACACACACACACACACACACACACACACACACTCACTCACTCTCACTCTCTCTCTGTTTTTGTCTGTCTTCCTATTTTTCTGTCTCTGTTTTTCTGTATGCTTCCATGTCTAATTTTCCACATGTCTGTCTGTTTTTCTGTCATTCTTTAACTTTCTCTCTCCCTCTCTCCATCATTCCCTTTCTTCCTTTATTTCTTTCTTTCACTCACACACAATCACACACATTCAATCACACATACACAGACACAAACACACACTCAGTCTCACACACACACACATTCAATCACACATACACAGACACAAACACACGCTCAGTCTCACACACACACACATTCAATCACACATACACAGACACAAACACATGCTCAGTCTCACACACACACACACACACACACACATTCAATCACACAGACACAGACACATACACATGCTCAAGCTCACAAACACACACAACACCACTCAATCACACACACAAAAACACACCTCCGTCAGTAGCCACAATAACGACGGTGTAGTCTTGTCTCCTATCATAATCCAGCCTCCTTGCCACGGTGACAGCCCCGGTGGTGTTGTCGATGGCAAAGTCGTCGTAGCCTCCTCTCTGAATTCGGTAAGTCACTACAGCGTTGACACCGGTATCAGCATCACTGGCCGACACTTGTTCCACTACGCTACCTGTTTGGGGCAAGATGAGAGGTACTGAGTTAGGGTCGCAGGCAAGAATATCGGTGGTGTTGACATTGATGTGGTACTGGTATACGATGCAATTGTAGTGTGTCCAGGGAGTCAATAACATCAATGAATGGAGTAACAATGATTCAATTATCCACAAACCTCAAATAAAAGAAAAGGAAGGACAGCAAGCATGAAGGAAATAGATGGAAAGAAAGGACAGCAAGCATGAAGGAAATAGAAGGAAAGGAGGGACAGCAAGCTAGATGGAAATAGAAGAAAAGGAGGGCCAACAAACACAAAGGATGGAATATGAGTAACCCACCTTCCTCAGCATTTTCCTGTACTGCTGCTGAGTACTGTGGTTTACTGAAGATTGGAGCGTTGTTGTTTGCGTCTCTCACCGACACTCTTACATTGGCTGTGTGTGAACCTTCCCCATCGCTGGCCTGAAGTAATATAAAACAACATTATAATACAGTAATTCCTTGTTGTTGTTGTTATGGTGTATGTGTGTTGTGTTGTTTGTAAGGAATCTTTGCACAGTTGGCAAAAGCAAGTATTGGAAACCCCCTGTGAATAATTGTATTTAATTTGTAATTTATATAATTTAAATATATATAAATAAACTGTATGTACAGTAATTATTATTATTATTACGTTGGTGTACTTACTTCAACAGTGAGTATGATGTAGTCAGTCTTGAGGTGTGACATATCTAATCCAGTGGTGGTGTTGGCTACTGTGATCCTGCCAGTGTTGGGGTCGATGGTGAAGAGTCCAGTTGGGTCGCCTCCCACCAGACTGTACACCACGCGAGAGGTTGTGTCGGGGTCCTCTGCCTGCACAAAGGAATAAAATTTTACACATTATTATTTTTACACACAACACAGTATCTTTTCCACATAACAGCAAGCATGAAAGAAAGAAATGATTGCAATCATGAAGGAAATAGAAGGAAATGAGGGACAGCAAGCACAAAAGAAATAAAAGGAAAGAAGGGACAGCAAGTACTAAGGAAAAAGAAGGAAACAAGAGACAAGGAGAAGGTGATAGAGAGGTGGAACAGCGAGCATGATGGAAATGAATGGAAATGAGACACAAAGGAAAAAGAAGGAAAGGAGGGACAACAAACACAAAGGATATAAAAGGAAGGGAGGGACAGCAAGCACGAAGAAAAAAGAATTATGAAAAGGAGGGGCAATTATAGAGCGGAAAGGGATTGACTCGGGGTAATACACTTTTGGTACATTAGATAGTATTGATTCCAAAGTATGCCAAGAAAACAAGACCAGATTAACAAAAATAATGGTGGTCTGTTGCTTGGAATAGTCTGGAGGAATCAGTTGCTCCAGATTTACCACCAACACTGTACTAACCCTTTAAATATCACCCACATCTTTGCACATAATACATTCCTTTCTACAGTGACCAGAGACACTTGATTGATTGAATACTGATACTTGGCGCCGCAACAGCGAGGTCATATGACACCCATGGAATAAGGTGATTGAGAGGTGGGTCAATAAGCACAAAAGATAACAGATGAACAAAAGGGACAGTTGGAGAAGTGAAAGCCCCTTTCAGTCATCTTTTACGACAAGTAGAGATACTGGGGAGGTATTCATAGTCCCATACTTACCCCAGGGTTGTAGGCAAGAATATTGGTGGTGTTGACGATGGCATGGTACCGGGATGATGACACACACACACACACACACACACACACACACACACACACACACTACAGGGCCAGCCATCTTACCGGTACCACACCATCGTCAACAACACACTGATATTCTTACCTTCAACCCCAAATATTACCATGACAAACAGAAAACAAACAGTACAGCATCAATAACTATGACAGAAAACAAACAGTGTGACCCCAATTACCATGACATATAGAGGTGGGTCAAAGTCCGGCGCTCCCTCGTCAATGACCGCTCTGTACTGCTGCCTTGAGAACTTTGGTGGGTTGTCATTGCTGTCCTTCAGTGTCACTCGTACTGGAACCACTGTTGTGTGGCCTTCACCCCCGTCGTCTGTGGCCTGTTGAGGTTAGGGTGCAGAAAAAATGAGGCTGTAGAACATAAACAACCAATAGCAACAATAAAAGGTCCCATTAGAATTGTAGAATACTGTATATAAAAACCATTACGAACATACAAAGTCCTGATAAATTGCTGAAAAATAACAAACACCATACATCAAATATACAAAATTCTGTTAAAATTGCTGAATATAAACAAACAATAACAAAAAAAGTCCCGTTAAAATTGCAGAATTAATAAACCTTTGCAAAATTACAAGGTCCCTTTAAAATTACAGAATATAAATTAATCATATCAAAAATATCAGGTCCCACTAAAATTGCAGAAAGTACTCTAACTCCATACTGATCACAATCCATACTAATCATACAAAGCCCTGTTAAAATTGTAGAAAGAAAGCAAACTATAACTAACATACAAATCCCTGTTAATTATTGAATATAAACATAAAAATTGGAAGCCCCGTTAAAATTGCAGAAAGTAGTTTAACAAGAGAGTTGGACATATTATTAAACTATTTCATCAAGGAAAAGGCTTTTCATCGCTCAGTTCATACTGCAATATAATTTTAATTGAGCGACAAAGAGAACTTTTCCTTGAAGAAATAGTTTAATAATACCACCCAGTGACTTACCCTGAAGGAGAGGAAGTAGGTGGGTCGTTCCTCATAGTCGAGACAGTTGCGGTGGCCGGGGGTGTCACAGAATGCCACGGTCATCACACCGGAGTTTGTGTCTACGTCAAACCTAAAGATGGAAATATGAATACTCTGTGTCACAAAAGAAACCTCTCAGAACCAAATCAAAATCAAACTTGCAGTCACACACACAGGAATGATTACAATACCCTTTACCAAACCTACTTCTTTGCACCATTGCCAAAGAGTGTGTTTTCAAATTCTCCTCAGAACCAAATCTAAATCAAGTCTATACATAAAATAATATCCTGGAGTACAACACACAGGAATGATTATTACAACCTAATATAACCACTAAAACATACCACAAGAATGTATATTACAACATTGTGTATTGTCTGATAATAAAGTTAAGGGGGAAATACAATTTTAGTATATTAGGGTGCCTTGATTCCTCCAAAGTATGCCAGGAAACAGGACCAGATGAACAAGAATAATGGTGGCTTGTTGTTGCTTTGAAGACTTTGGAGGAAGCAGTTGCTCCAGATTTATCATCACAGTAATTCCCCCTTATACCTAACAACCTATTACAACAATGTCAATCATATAACCCAACTTACTTCTCTGCACCGTTGCCAAAAAGGGCGTACTTGATCCCCTCTGAGCCAAACGCACCGGTATCCCTGTCAGTAGCAGCGATGGTGGTGACTAGGGTGCCTGGCGTGGCAGTCTCAGATACCCTCGCTGTGTATGCCTCCTGTTCAAAGACCGGTGAGTTGTCGTTGGTGTCTGTCACTGACACCACCACCGTCGCAGTCGATGACAGACGGGGGTTGGTTAGGGTCTCTTCTGCTATTACCTGTGTGGATGGATGGGGGGAGAATGAGAGTGTGGAGGATTATATTAAGAGAGAGAAAGAGTGTGAGTGTGGTTGAGAGGAAGTGTGTGTGTATGTGTAATTAATTAAGGTCTGTGTGTGTGTGAATGTGTGTGTTATTAATTAAGGTCTGTGTGTGTGTGATATATTAGGGTCCCTACATACGGTGCCACATGTTTGCAGTACTTTTCAACACACACACTCTCTCTTTCTCTTTCATATCAAAATACAGTCCCTCTTTCTCTGTCATAAAAACATTCCTTCTCTCTCTCTCTCTCCCTTACCTGTAATAGGAACTTCCGTTGGTTAGGGTTTTCATAGTCTAGTGGTCCGTGTTTCACCCTGATACTGATGGAGGAGGAACCCGATGCGACCTCTGGTTCAACACTGAACAAACCAGACGAGTCAACCAACCGTACACTGAACACTGAATTGGACCCCTGTTAACAAATAGTAAACATTATTAATATTATGTTATTAGAACTACTACTACTACTACTACTACTGTTATTATTATCATTATTATCATTATTATTATTATTATTATTACCCAGACACTGGGGTGCAACGTGTGACACTACTCTTGTCCATAATTATATATATAAACTGCACCAACAAACTTTGGGAATATATCCCCCATCAAAAAACAAACCCACTTTATTCTATAGCAAAATTTGTGATGTTTTTAAAACAACATGGGAGCCCAGGTTAATCCCCTGTTATAAACGGAACACCGTCCCTCCCCGTCCTCTGTATCTCCCTTCTTTAGACTGATGGGGCAGAGAGGGATGGAGTGTGGGTGTTCGGTTGGCTGCAAAATGTACTGACTCACATTTCCACACTGTTTTTGCATTTCACTATAATTAAAGTGGGTTAATTGTTCGATGGAGGATGTATTCCCAAAGTTTGTTGGTGAATATCTATCTATCTATGTGTATGTGTGTGTTTGTGTGTGATAAAATACCCCATAATAAACTCACCACATCTGTATCCTGGACAAACATATCAAGGTTTGGTAGTGGTGTACCATCGGGGACATTCTCTGGTACTGAGGCTCGGTATTCCCTCTTATTGAAGGTGGGGGGTTCATCATTCACGTCACGTATGGTTATGGTTACGTCTTGTACTGTCTCTGTATCTGCTGTACCAACTGCCGTCCCTCCTGCTATCTCGTATGCCTGGAAGAAGTAAGTAGGTAAGTAAATAAATGCATGAATCAATAACTAGGTTCATTAAGTTTGGTGAAATGTGGCACCACTGTGTTTGTTTACATAGCGTCCTTATGATGGTAAATGTGGCACCACTGTGTTTGTTTACATAGCGTCCTTATGATGGTAAATGTGGCACCACTGCTTGTTTACATAGCATCCTTATTGTGGATCCCTAAAACCCACCCACTGACACCTACTTACAACACAAACCTTAAATGTAGGCAACCCATTCACTGACCAAAAATCGGCACCACGTACAACCTACACACACTGACCTAACATTCAGCCAACCCACTGAACATATTCTTTCTTACAGCCTACACACTGACCTTAAATTTAGCCAACCCACTGAATTTACTGTCTCTTACAACCACACACTAACCTAAAACTTAGCCTATCAACTGAACATACTCTTGCTAACAACCCACAGACTGTGACCATAATTTTAAACCCACACCACTTACAACTCACTGACCTTAAATTTAGCCAACCCACTGAACTTATTCTCTCACCTACAACCAACACAGTGACTTACCTTGACCCTTAGTTTGACGACACCATCTGGGGACTGTAGTGCCTCGCGGTCCAGTGGCTTGGCAGTCTCTAATTCACCAGTCACAGAGTCCAGAGTGAAGAAGTCCAGCGGATCTTTGAAGGAAATGGGAGAGGGAATTATAATGTGATTTAAATAAGGGGTAGGACAGTAATTATACTTTTGGTACAGTTGCGGACACATGAAACCGTCACACTTCAAACGGGGCCCCTTATCAAATATAGAATAGGAAGAGCCTCTACACACACACACAACGTTTCATCCTACTCTATACTCAGTCAAGGGCCTTGTTTTAGGTGCATCTGTTTCATATGTCCACAATTGTATATTAGAGCACCTTGATTCTTCCAAAATCTGCAGGGAAACAAGAGGACCACATTGACAATAATAAAGGTGGCCCATTGCTTAAATAGTTTGGAGGAATTAGTTGCTTCAGATTTAAGAGAATAGTATATATATTTTTGGTACATATGACCACCTTGATTCCTCCAAACTGTGTCAGGAAACAACATGACCAGATTGACAAAAAAAATGGTGACCAGTTGTTGCTTGGAATAGTTTGGAGAAATCAGATACTCCATATTTACTACCAACATTGTACTGGCCTGAATTATAGTGTGGTTCATTGTAAGTGATGACAGAACAACAACACGACATTTGTTGGTACCAGTACAATGACTCCTCAGACCCACTGCACTACAGAGCCATCGTACCAGTACAGCCACAATCAAATATCCAGCAACACTTTCCTTCCATGGTAGTAAATATTTTGGTAATATAAGACAACACATGTATAGGCCTAATTTTGCAGCACCTCACAATAATAATATTAATTGAGGGGGCTGAGTTGACATAAGGTGTTGTATATTTAGATATGATACTGATATATTTGTTGCAACATGGAAGGAAAGTGTTGCTGGATATTTTGATTCTAGCTGTACAATGACCGCATAGATAACGGAACCACACCATCGTCAACACCACGAACATTCTTGTCTACAACTTACTATTAACGAGTTGGTATCTGACAGATCTGGGTGCCCCGGTGTCACCATCATTGGCATGTAGTTTGGCCACCAGTGTACCAATGGGGTCGTCCTCAGATACAATGGCGGTGAGTGAACCTGAGAACACTGGCGGGGTGTTCTGTACATCACGCACATGAACCACCACACCCACGCTGGATACCTGTCCACCATCCTGTAATGATAGTACACACACATGTATACATTTATCATCTCGTGTACAATCTGCAAAAAAAGCATTGGAACACCTCTATTGCACTGTTGGTGTTATGGATGTGTATTGCACCGCTTGTAATGCATCTGTATACAATTCTATAAACTGTCTTTGTACATTACACACCCATAATCCCAGTGGTGGATAATGAGGGTTTACTGCACATAGATTCCTAGATAATGACTCCAATAACAAATACAGTGGCAAACGAGAGATTCTACTTTACTTATCCCATCTCATCTCATCATGTCACACACACGCTTCTCTCAGGTTAATCATTTCCCCCTCATTTATTCTCAACAAACAGTTTAAGGGGAGATTATCTTGTTGGTGAAATGGAAGTTCTCTGATTCCTTCAAACTATACCAAGAAACAGACACCCTATTAGTAACATTCAGGTGGTATGTTTCATGGCATAGTTTGGAGGAATCACAGACCTTCCAATTCACCAACAAAATAATCCCACATTAATACACACCCATAACAACAGTGGAAAATGCGTGATTTTCTTGGTATGTTGTGATTGACCATTGCAACAATATTAGACTTGCCTGACCTTATCTAACCTTACTAGACTAGACCTGACCTAACCTTCCTGGACTTGACCTGACCTACCTTAATCTAACCTTACTATATTTGACTTGACCTGACCTGACATTCTAGACTTTACCTGGCATAACCTATCCTAACCTTACTTGACCTGACCTAACCTTACTAGACTTGACCTGACCTAACTTACCCTAACCTTACTCGACTTTACCTGACATAATCTGACCTGACCTTAGCTGACCTTGCTAATAGGAAACGCATGACCTTATATAATATACTGACCGTAGCAATAAGGTTAAACTGATAGAGGTTCTTGGTGGCATAGTTGAGTGTACTCTTGACCACAATGCTACCAGAGAACTCCCTCGCTGTGGCCTGAGATGCTGACACTCCAAACACATCACATGCATCATCTCCCTGAAACACAAACACATTATGAACTGTTAGAAAGTGGACTAATAATAATAACAATAATAATAACAACAATAATAATAATGAGTGACTAACCTGGTGTTAATAATAATAATAATAACAATAGTAATTATGACAGACTAACCTGGTAATAATAACAACAACAACAACAACAATGAATGACTAACCTGGTGTATGGGTTCACAGTTGACCTTAATAGTTTGTCCCACAGTGTCAGGGTCAGTGAGTCTTACACCAGGCAACACTGTACTACCCACACTCACGTCCTCACCAACCATTGTCTCGTATGGGGTCTGGGGAAAGAAGGAACGAATGAACGAGGAATTTAACCAGGATCAATTAACACTCTGAAGGTTAATTGGTTGATACTGGAATTAACTAGCTAGATATCCTAAAGGAGCATCGCATTGCAAAGGGGATTAATTGGATTTGGGAAGGAAGGAAAAAAGGAAGGGAAGGAAGGAAAACAGGACGGGAAGGAAGGAAGTATTTACAGAGCCTGTGCTAAGAGGATAGTGCTAAATCCCATCATCTTACTGTATATCGAGGGCTTACTGTATGTGTGTGGGGCTGAGGTAGGCAGGTAGGGGTGTGTAATGTCACCATGGTTTTTATATGTGTATGGGAGCAAAGTAGTTCACAAATTTAATAGGGCATTAGAACTATAGATTGATAAGATTGTGTGAGTAGTGTGGAACTCGTGTGTGTGTGTGTGTGTTGAGCATCGTGTGTGTGTGTGTGTGTTGAGCATCGTGTCTGTGTGTGTGTGTAGAGCATCGTATTTGTGTGTACGTACTGAGTATCATGTGTGTATGTAGGCCTATGTGTGTGTGTCAAAGATGATGATGATGATGAGAGAGAGAGAGAGAGACAAACAGAGTGAGTGATATCATACCGTACCTGTAGAAACTTAGGAGGGTTATCATTGGTGTCTAGAATGATGAGTGAGATGGGAACACGAACCACATTGTTGTCAGCACCAGTCACCTCGTCTTCCACAGTCACCACCACCCTCAATGTCTCCTTCACCTGAAACACAAACAAATATTACATTCTTAGGAGTCGTATGCATGAATATCCATGGTGTTGACGATGACGTGGTACCGGTACAATGGCTCTGCAGACAGTGTGTACCATGAATGTTCTTGCATGAGGCCCATATATTTTACAACCATTAACTAAAAGGGATAATATAATGTTTTGATTGAGATGAATTAATTTGTATTTACTCATTTTTATTGGCCACAAGAATTCGTACACACTGTTGTTTGTTTTCGAGGGTTAATAACAAATAGAAAATGTAAGACTGTAACTGTAATACAACATTATTATTATTAGGTTTGTTGTACATAATAATGGCCTCTCTTTCCTTATAGCCTGTGTAAGAATTCCTGTGGCCAACCATATCTACATAAAAGATATACACATGCCACAACACAATCACCACTACATACACCACTACACATATCATCGTATACCTAGTTACCTACCGACACATCACACAATCACCATACCTACCAAAAGATCACAATCACCAATACACATACTTACCTACACATCACTACTACACATATTACCTATACACATTACACAATCACCACTACAGTCACCACAAATACAATCACCATTATACATACATTACACACAATCACCATACATTTCCTTCGCATCACACAATCACACATTTTAAATTTATTGACGTCTGGCTTGCTTTCACACCCAAGAGGTCAAAGGTCACACACTCATCAGGGTCAAAGATCAGGCACGAGGAAACTGTGAAAGTGATAATGTCTGACTGTATGTATGTATGTCTAACTACCAAGGCTCCTTCTCCACCACTACTTGTAACAATGAGGTTGGTTGGTTGTTTGTTTCCTGGCATAGTTTGGAGGAATCAGTAGCCCTCCAATTCACCAACAAGAGATTACTTACTTACTCACTCACAGAAGCTTATGTTGATGTTCCTTTCCACCATTACATACTCTATTACACACTCACCTCTCTGTCCAACATCCTGACCACTGTGATGACCATTAATCATTCCTCCACTACACACACCACCACACAACACACTCCTCCACTACACACCACCACACATTGGCACACAACGCATTCCTCCACTACACACACCACCACACAACACACTCCTCCACTACACACCACCACTCCTCCACTACACACCACCACTCCTCCACTACACACATGTGGTACCTGGCAATGACTATCTACCATAAACCACAAGAGTCCTACAGATCACGCTAGCCGCTGATTGGCTAATGTTAGTGTACCTCTGATCCTGTACATAATGCTGGCCTGTGATTGGTCAATATTATGTTACCTCTGATCCTGCTCATCATGTGTGTTCTCCAGGATCACGAGTGACTATATAACTCAGACATGCTAGCCTATGATTGGCCAATATCTTATCTCTGTCATCTGTAAGAGGTAGCCTGTGACTGGCCTATATTATATCTCTTTGATTTGTATGTCCCTATATATATCGCGCTGTTTGGCCCGCCAGCACAGGCATAAGGCCCAAGCAGAGGTATTTTCCCCTGCAAACAAACAACAAAAGTGAATAAACCAGTAGACTAGCCTAGTCACCAAACAGTCTTTCCTTCCTTACCTCTCTCTCCTTACAAAAGAAATAATAGACTGAGAAGAAAGAGAAATATTATGACTTACTAAAGAGAATCTGACTATTGACAAAATCAAGGAAAGGAACAGACTCTAGCTGCCTCGCTACACACACCACACTCCTCTACTACACACACCACCACACAACACACTCCTCTACTACACACACACAACACACACCACACTCCTCTACTACACACACCACCACACAACACACTCCTCTACTACACACACCACCACACAACACACTCCTCTACTACACACACCACCACACAACACACTCCTCCACTACACACACCACCACACAACACACTCTACTACACACACCACCACACAACACACTCCTCTACTACACACACCACCACACAACACACTCCTCTACTACACACACCACCACACAACACACTCCTCCACTACACACACCACCACACAACACACTCTACTACACACCACCACACAACACACTCCTCTACTACACACACCACCACACAACACACTCCTCCACTACACACACCACCACACAACACACTCTACTACACACACCACCACACACCACACTCCTCTACTACACACACCACCACACAACACACTCCTCTACTACACACACCACCACACAACACACTCCTCCACTACACACACCACCACACAACACACTCCTCCACCACACAATCCACTCTAACAATCATTCCTCAACCATGCACTTTACATGCCTCCACTACACACTCTTCCTTTTCACTACCTACACACTCACCTCTCTATCCAATGGCCTGACCACCGTGACGACCCCAGTGTAAGCATCCACCCTCAGTTTGTCAGTCCCAGAGAGGCCGAATCTGACTGGGCCTCCCTCTGGGTCAGCGCCCTTCAGAGTGTACACAGCGGCTCCCACGGGCGTGTCCTCACCAACCACGTGTAGGTTCATGTCCGCGGTGAAGGAAGGCGGAAGGTTGCCTCTCACATCTGTTGGAAAGGGAAAAATTGGATTGGTTTTGTATTTTTTCAACGAGTCAGATTATTTTCCCAGCCATCTCTCTCTCTCTCTCTCTCTCTCTCTCTCTCTCTCTCTCTCTCTCTCTCTGTGTGTGTATGTGTGTGTGTGTATTTCAGAGTCCATTAGGCATCGTTTTTCGTAAATATCTTGCATACAAACAATTGGATCAGTATGGTATTTTGGCTTGCTTGTTTCACACGTACCCTGCCCTAGTTTTTGGCACTATAGTGGATTGAAAAATGTGGTTAACTAAGACACTTATTCATGCATGACTCTGATGGTGAAGCAAATGCACTCCAAGCAGGTGAAGCGTGACGTAGTTGTAATTTTTTCTCATACACTAATAAAGTTACAGCCTCCCTCCTCTTTTTAACATGAATTTTGTTTCCAGATTTACACTGCCACTGACAATATATTATGGGTTGTAGGCAAGAACATTAGTTGTGTTGACGATGGCATGGTACCGGCACGATGACACCATAGACACACTACAGAGCCATCGTAAAGGTACCAACCACACCATCGTCAACACCATGGATATTCTACCCTATGACCATATAACCCAAGAAATAAGAAAATGTAAAATACAAACTTATAGTAGTATATATTTAGGATGGTGTGTGTGTGTGTGTGTAATTTTTTTTTTTTCTATAGAACTGAGACAAGCTCGTGATATTTCGTCTACACCTAAATCTATCATACCTATATGTGTGTGTGTTTGTGTGTGTGTGTGTGTGAAACCATTCCGTTATGTTCCCCTCCCTCTCCTCCACCTTCCCACCACTATGACCTACACCTAAAAACTTGACTCCACAAC
>JAWQEG010000516.1:1737500-1779407 GCA_033782935.1 Petrolisthes cinctipes | reverse complement strand
TATACACATTATGTACATTAGACTAGGCCTGTACACATATACACATTATGTACATTAGACAAGGCCTGTACACATATACACATTATGTACATTAGACTAGGTCTGTACACATATACACATTATGTACATTAGACTAGGCCTGTACACATATACACATTATGTACATTAGACTAGGTCTGTACACATATACACATTATGTACATTAGAGCTAGGTCTGTACACATATACACATTATGTACATTAGACTAGGCCTGTACACATATACACATTATGTACATTAGACTAGGTCTGTACACATATACACATTATGTACATTAGACTAGGCCTGTACACATATACACATTATGTACATTAGACTAGGTCTGTACACATATACACATTATGTACATTAGACTAGGCCTGTACACATATACACATTATGTACATTAGACTAGGCCTGTACACATATACACATTATGTACATTAGACTAGGTCTGTACACATATACACATTATGTACATTAGACTAGGCCTGTACACATATACACATTATGTACATTATACTAGGCCTGTACACATTACACATTATGTACATTAGACTAGGCCTGTGTACACATATCACACTTATGTACATTAGACTAGCCTGGACACATATACACATTATGTACAGTCGCAGCACATAGTCCTTGAACAGACTTCCCTTTACACCCTGGTCAAGGTACTATATGCCATAACTGTACTGTACATTATACTAGGTGTGTTTATGAATGTGTAATTATCATAATGTAATATTACAGGTGGGAATAGACTGGATGAGGGTGACTGAGACCACACCAGGACACAACCAGACTATACAACAATACAACTGTAGTCGTCCACTGCCTCACCATCCTAACCTTACCATTACAATATATTGTGACGACATTTATAGTTTGGAGAAACCTAAGGAGTGTGGTACAGTGAGTCAACCCTGTCCCATTGGTGAGTGTAACCAAACTTATCTTATACACATATAACATACAATCTGACCTATCAACACACACACACACACACACAGGATGAAACACTAACCAAAAAATAACTCATTGGTATACACACACACACACACACAAGGGGAAACAATGTCAAACTACTCAGTGGTTTACACACACACAGGATGAAACACTAACCAAAAAATAACTCATTGGTATACACACACACACAGGGGGAAACAATGTCAATTACTCAGTGGTTTACACACACCACACACAGGAGGAAACACCAACCAACAAATAACTCAATGGCTTACACACACACACACCTCATTGGTTTACACACACACACACACACACACACACACACACACACATACATATAATTGAAAACACCAACAAATAACTCAAGGGTTTACACACACATATACCTACACACACACACACACATCAACTAACAAACAATTCATTGGTTTACACACACACAAACACACACACACATACCTACACACACACACACATCAAAATAATAGACAACTCATTGGTTTACACACACACACATCAATTAACAGACAACTCATTGGTTTACACACACACACACCAACCAACAGACAACTTAATGGTTTACACACACACACACATACAACCTACACACACACACACACACACCAACCAACAGACAACTCAGTGGTTTACACACAGACACACACACACACACACATAATGAGTATTTATAGTGTTTAGAAATAATACATTTTTCACAATATAAGTATGGTAAATATAATTATAATGATAAGATAATGAGATATTTATTATCTCTCTCTCTCTCTCTCTCTCTCTCTCCTCTCTCTCACTCTCTCTCTCTCTCCTCTCTCTCTCTCTCTCTCTCTCTCTCTCTCTCTCTCATACTCAACATGTGTGTTAATATTTCTCTCACTCTCTCCCTATCTCTGGTTCTCTCATACTCAACATGTGTTTTAATATTTCTCTCACTCTCTCCCTATCTCTTGTTCTCTTATACTCCACATGTGTGTAAATATTTCTCTCACTCTCTCTCTCTAAATACTCAACATGTGTGTTAATATTTCAGACATTATGCAGGATACTACGGACATTGAAAAAGACATTACGGAAATCGAAAAAGAAATATCTGACATAATACCCAAGACAACTGACTCTGAACAAGATACAAACTCAACACAGAACATAACGTTGTGTGACCAGGTGTGGAAAGCAGAAAATCCTGAATGTGGCATTGTATGTACCGAGGCTGGAAGTAGTGACCTTGTTCTTGGCCACGGTGATATCTGTAATTATATACTTGTCTTGGATTAAGTTTGTGAACATTAACATTATGCTGTTCCTTGCTCCAATGTGTCGTAGGCTGGCACTCCTTCTTTATGGACGAGTACAAGTACCAGACGACCAGTAACAAGGAAACACACACACCAACAGACACAAGTACCAGACAACCAGTAACAAGGAATAACACACACACCAACAGACACAAGTACCAGACAACCAGTAACAAGGAAACACACACACCAACAGACACAAGTACCAGACAACCAGTAACAAGGAAACACACACACCAACAGACACAAGTACCAGACAACCAGTAACAAGGAAACACACACACCAACAGACACAAGTACCAGACAACCAGTAACAAGGAAACACACACACAAACAGACACAAGTACCAGACAACCAGTAACAAGGAAACACACACACCAACAGACACAAGTACCAGACAAACCAGTAACAATGAAGCATACATCACATAATGAACATTGTTTACATAGAATGACTCTTGATAAAACAGGTACTAAACTATTCTATGTTAATCTCAATAATAATCTAATGCCATGTATTCAGTAATAATATCTAATACCATCATTTTACTAATAATTTCAATGTTTTATTGTATGACAATATAAACTGCATATTGTATTAATTTGATATGTTTTTATATATGACCTGCTGTTATATTGTTGTACTCCAATATAGAGAGTTATAACATGATGTCAACAACTTATATTATATCTATGTACTCCACTATAAGGAGTTATAACGTGTGTGTGTGTGTGTTTTTGTTTCTTGAGAGAGAGAGAGAGAGAGAGAGAGAGAGAGAGAGAGAGAGAGAGAGAGAGAGAAAGTTGGTGTGTTTTTGTCTCTTGTATGAGAGAGAGAGGGAGAAAGAGAAAATGTGTGTGTGTGTGTGTGTTCTAAATCAAGAATAAAATGACTGAGTGATTCTCACACAGTGTAGTTGGACTGACACACACACACAGACACACACACACACACACCTTTACTGCTTTTTTGTACTTTGAATATAAGCTGTATTTTAATGAGATAGTAGCCTATACTTTGGGTACATTGGAATGCCTTGATTCACCCAAAGTATGTCAGGAATAATGCCAGATGAGTAAAAAATAATTGTGGCCTGATGTTGCTGGGAATAATTTGTTGGAATTATTTGCTTTGATTGTAACCTGTGATTTAATAAACACAAAAAGTTTGCATTTGTAGCAGATCAGTGTTTTATTATCAGTCCCTACTTTGTTTATTAAAATATTTTGTATCTGTGATGGAGAGTGAGGGTGACGTGGTGATTCATACATACATAGAAGGAATAAAGAACTCATCATTAACAACATTATTCTATAAACAAAGAAAAAAAAAAAAAAAAAAAAACACACACACACACACAGTAGTAGTGGGTGACAGTGGTATATAAGTGAACCGTGTTTGTGTATTGGTCTGTGAGCTTGGGGATATTTTGAAGACAACAAGTGGAGCCCGGCTACATTCTCTACTTGGCTCACCTGGTAAAGTTTAATATAAGGGTGAGTGGACGAGGACGAATCCTGTCTCCAAAAGTTTATAGCTAAAAGGAAAAGGCGATAGTTAAGATAAGAAATAAAAAGTAATGAAAGCGTCGGTGACAAAAGTTAATCTAGCTAAACATGGCTGGGAGAAATACTAAGCAGAGAGGAACATCAGATGATAAAACAGAGAGAGGTGAAGAAGGGGAGGGATAGTGAAGGGAAAGGAAGAGAATATGAACTTCAAATTAAAAGGGTTACACAAATGGAATAGAATATCGAGGAGAATTCCAAGAGATGGAAGGAAATGGTACAAGAGATGAAGGAAGTAAAGGCGTTATTAAGGGATAATATGGACAAGTGAGTGGCTGGTTAGTATTTAAAGCCTGTGTGTGTGTGATGCAGTGGTTGGTTAAGTATTTAAAGTAAGTGTGTGTGTGTGTGTGTGCGTGTGTGTGTGTGTACCAAGTAGAGATGGTTAGTTTTAAGCTGGATGAAGTTAGATTAGGTCATTATAGGTTAGGTTAGACCAAGATTTAATTATGCTAAGCTAAGATAGGATAGAACAGGTTATAAATGAGATGAGGTTAGGTTATGATAGCTTAGGTTAGGATAGGATAGGGTAGAGAGTCGAACAAATGAACATTCAAATGATAGATTAATGGAACAGAACAAAGCATTGAAGCAACGAGTCGAAGTAATAGTGGATGAAAACGAAGCACTTCGAGTAAAACTGAATACCAGTGAGGATTGATTGATTGATTATTATTAGGTGCCACAACAGTGAGGTCATATTGCGCCAGAGAAAGGTGATATAGAGGTGTGACAGCAAGCAGGAAGGAAATAAAGTTAAAAGAGGGACAGTTGAAGAAAGGAAAGGGAGTGACTGGGGCCGAAAGGGCGCCCAAACCCTTAAATTACTGCCCACATCAGTGAGGAAAGAGGTAAGGAGCAAGGAAAGAACTTGGTAAAACTGAAACACGAGCAGGAAGGTTGGGTGAGGGTTCATGAAGAGAAAATTGTTAACTTTAAAGAGGTTGTTGTGTGTGTAACTAAGGTTGTCTCTTAGTATCCTGTGCAAGAACTGTAAGATGTTTGGGGTGCATCTCTTAGCAGTAATTAGTCTGTTAGTTGCTATGGTAGGATGAGTGATAACATTCCTTCAGTGGAGAGCTGTATTTCCTGATTTTAACAATATGTTCATGCGAGTAGTACAGTCGGCGGCATAAGTCCTGTCGCCACACCTGCTTCACCGAGACAGGCAGTGTTCATGGACTCGAGAACTAGAGCACGTTTTCTACACCTAAGAAACTCGAGTCTATGAACATCGCGTGCCTCGGTGAAGCAAGCGAGGCGACAGGACTTTTGCCGCCTACTGTATCTGGTACATTTGAGGACTTACTAATACAAACATGTGGTATGTACAGTCACTCATAAAAGTAAAGACACCCCCAGACAAGACACCTATTAAGTGGTGTGATATCGGTTCTGGTAACATTGTACCTGACGTCAGAGGTGGTGGTGGTGTGGGTGGTGTTTGGAGGAAGGTTGGTTTGCTCGAAACATTATCCCAACTCATGTTTCGTCTCATCTACCATTAGTTACAAATGTGTCGAGCAAATCAACTTCATCTCTCAAGCGCCATCACTGACGTCACTTACACTGTTGCCAGAACCGATATCACAAGTATAAGAAGATGACTGGCCTGGAGGGGTCTTAATTTTTATGAGTGACTGTACACTACAAAGTAATGAAACAGCACGAGAAAGGATACAATGGGTAAACCAGATTCATGGGGAGCGGCATTACTCGAACTGACAGTGGAGAATATGATGACAAAATGGGTGACAGAACAAACTAGGTATAGAGGAACAGACGAGCCATCAATGCTCCATCTGGTGTTCACTAGGGAGGCGGATGTAATAGCAGACATCACATACAAAAGTCTGCTAGACAAAAGTGATCATGTACACTCGGAATCCAAAATTTGTATCCAGGTCTTGTTGAAGTTTTGAATCAGTTGACATACTAGTGAAACAATGACAACGCTTATCCTGTTTCATATTTGCTTGAGCTCGCTATATTAATACTCGATCAGGATATTCGAAGGAAGCCTGGATACATATTTTGGATTGCGAGCGTACCTATTGAGTTGGAAATATTAGAGGGAGGTGTAGATGTGAGGGATGAAGCACATAGGGAGAATAGGTTGAATTATGGAAGGACTGAGTTTAGAAACCAAAGAAAGTTCTTTTGGGGTACAGACTGGATGGAGCAGTCTCGCTCCAGAACAGGTGGAGTGTGGACGTACTCGTGGCGCTCTGCCTCCATTCTCGTTTGTGTTGTTGTTTTGTGTTGTTTTGGAGCTCTTGTTTGTATTTTTTGTGTTGTTTGTGAGTTCTTGTTTATGTGTTGTTGTTTCTGTGGTGTTGCTGGTGTTGTTTGTCTGTTGTGGTTCTGTGTATAGTTTTGTTGTGATTGTCTGTGTGTGTGTGTGTCCCTGGCTGATTGAGTGTTTAGTTGTTTGTGTTGTTGTTTCCTTTCCATCTAGGCCTTGCCTGGCCTGATGGAGAGTGCGGATTCCTGCTTGGAGGCCGACTTGGCAATGTCGGAGGAAGACGAGTCTCCAATTGAGGATCACTGGCCTGAGCTGCCTTCTCGCAACCCTCCCCCCCTCTCCTCGGTCACTCCGCAGCTCAGGTTGCAGCCGTCCACCTCCTCAACCTCTACCAAGCGACCTGTTGATGCCTCGTCCGACTCCTCGCAGGATTCCGATGGTGTGGACTGTTTGCCTCCAGCTGCCAAGACTGCCAAGGGTGCTTCAGCTGTGCACGACGTACCTTCTCTGCCTCACCCTGGTGTTTCTTCTTTGTATACCAACTCCTTGCCCTCGTCCAACCTTCCTGCTTTTGCCCCGAGAGATGCCTATGTCAAACTCTCCTTCTCTGGAAACCCATCTACGGACACAAAGCTGCGTTGGTTGTCTGATGTCAACAGGGCCTTCCAGTTGCAGCGTGAACTGGCTGAAGTCAAGATGGCTGCTGTCACCTCCCGGTTTGTCTACATCTCTAGGAAGCGTCAGGACATCATTGATAGAGTGAAGGCTGGTGAATTTTTATCTCTGCCTCTCATTCTTGAAGACTCACCTGAGAGGCCTCGTAAGTTCCCCAGCTACATCCTCACCCGTTTTCCTATTGATGTTGACCCGAAACTTGCCAAAGGATACCCTGGTGTGTACTTTGCCCGTCGTTTTTTCCAAGATGGTTCCCCCATTAGCCGTATTGTTGTTGTCTGGAGTCAACCCGATCCACCTCCAAATGAGATTTCCTTTGATTTCCTCCCTTGTCTTCCACCGTGTGAGGTGAGGAAACTTCATAATGACCAGCCTTGGTGCTACAGGTGCTGGGGAGTTGGGCATATCTCCCGGTACTGTTCTGCCAGGCCGAAGTGTGCATGGTGTGCGGCCGACCATGATTCCAAGACGTGTCCTGTCAGGGGTGAACCATCACGTCCTGCTGCCTCCACCTCTGAGCCTTCACCTCCTGAAGATACGTCTCGATGGAAGTGTCCACGATGCCTTCAGCCAGGGGTTAACGTATGGCATGGATGTACTCGACGTAAGGTCCAGGATCGTGTCTCTACTATTGCTCCGACTCCACCACCACCACCACCACCACCACCTCCCCAGTCTGCTCCTCCTACCAGCCCTGCTCCTCCTACCAGCCCTGCCTCACCTCCAGACCTGGCCCTCCTTAAGTCTGTTGCTACCCTCATGGCACGATGTACGGCTCTCGAAAACTGCTTTTCTGCCCTTGAAGCCAGGATTGATGGGCTGGTTGCCGCTCAGGCTGCCAATGACTCCAAACTCTCCACCTTGGTCGAGGCTCAGCAGGCCATCATCTCAACTGTCACTACCCTTACCGAAAAGATGGATACTGTTGAATCTCGCCTTGAAAAGCTTTTCGAGTCAGTCCCTTCTCCTGGTCCATCTTCTTCTCCAGGTCGCTCATCTGCCCCCACTCACCGGACTTCTACCTCCAAATACAGAGTTCGCTAGTGATTGCCGGCTGGATGTCATCTCCTGGAATGTATGTGGTATCACCAGTTATGCTAAGCTCACTCAACTCAAGGCCTATGTTTTTCGTCATCATCCCAGTGTTATTTTTCTCCAGGAAGCATTTCCAGGACGGCCGCTCGCTGCTGGGCAAGCTCCTCCTCTCTCAGGTTATGTGCCATATGTTCATCTGGTAAGGAATGGTCTCCTGACTTACATACATAGCTCCTTGCCACATCGCCTTCTCCGTACCTCCACTGATCCTGACATGACCTTTCAGCTATTTGAGGTTCTACCTGGGAATGGAGTACTCCAACTATGTAATGTCTATTCTGCCCCAGCTAGACTCACTCTTGAGGCTCTTCCTTCTCCAACAGTGCGTGGTATGGTGTATATGGGAGATTTTAATGCTCGGCATTCTGATTTGGGTGATGGTACTGGCTCTATTAATCGTAATGGTGTTCGTCTCCTTTCATACATCCGCAAGCATCATCTGACACACTGGGACACTGGCGGTGCCACTCATTGCCGGGGAGGTACTCTGAATTACATCCTCTCGTCTGGCCTGATAGCATCTCAGGTCCAGTGCTCCTCTGTGCCAGACTTAATCTCTGATCACATTGCTCTTCGGTTTCATTATTCTCTAACTGCTGGGTCAGGTTCTTCAGCCACTCGTTTGCGTATTGCTGTGCCCCCTAAATATTGCCCGACTTACATCTTATTTATGGCCCATGTATTCCCTACATTTGACATATCATCAGCTGAACAGTTGTACTCTGATCTTGTATCTGCTACTCATGACTTTTATAGGCTATACGTCTCCCGGCCACACCTCCAGCATCGCCATACTGCCCACTCCTGGACGCTGGATGCACGTATACAGGAGGCAAAGGAGGAGGCTGAACGTGATGGCCTATTGTTTCAAGCCAACCCAACCCCTGACCTACTCCATCGTTACCAGATGTCTAGGGACGCTTTAGTTGCCCTGCAGGATTGTGCTCACACTGAGTCTTGGCAGCGGTTCACGGACAGCATCAACCAGCAAACAAGTGTGGCTTCTATGTGACACCTCATCCGTCGGGTTGTTAAAAAGACACCGGCCACTGCTCGTCATCACACTCCTGCCGACTATGCCAAACAACTTGTCGATGCCTGGTCAGAACAATCTACCCAAGCCAGTCTACCCATCCACATACAAGATGCACTCGCTTCCCGTGCTGCTGTCCATCGGCTACGTCTAATGTCTGCTCTGTTACAAGATGATGACGATGATGCAGAGGAGATAACTGAGGAGGAGTTGCGCCGTGCTCTCTCTCGGGGTAAAGCTTCTTCCCCTGGTGATGATGGTATTACTTATGCTGTGCTGCGTCTACTTCAACAAGTTCCTGGGAACCCTCTACTTCGACTGTACAATCTTTGTCTTCGTGACGGTTGTGTACCACGAGCCTGGACCAGCAGCACAATAATACCCATCCCTAAGCCCGGCACTGCGAAGTTCAGGCCTATTTCCCTTACTTCCTGTTTCTGTAAGGTTATGGAGAGAATCTTACTCAATCGTCTCATGTACAGACTGCAGGATCGCCTTTCTCCATGGCTGTTTGGTTTCCTTCCCCAGCGGAGCACACATCACTGCCTAGTCGACCTGTACTCTCGCCTTTCCAGGGACAGTGTGGTGGCCTTCATTGACCTTCGAAGTGCCTTCGATGTTGCTAATAGAGACGTCATTTTGGATCAACTGGTTGACTTTGGGATAAAGGGTAATCTACTACGGTGGATTCGGGGCTACCTGAGTAACAGGACCTCCCATGTGTTTTTCAGTGGTGCACTCAGTCCTTTGCGCAGTTTTCATCTTGGTACGCCTCAAGGTGGTGTTCTCAGCCCATTGTTATTTAATATTCTGATGCATCGGTTGCTCACTTCTCTCCCTGATATACCTGGAACTACAATTACATGCTATGCTGATGATATCTGTGTTCATTCTACCTCACCAAGGGATCTCCAGCGGTTTCTTGACTCCTTCTCTGTGGTCTCCTCTCACTGTGGCATTATTGTCTCCCCAGATAAGAGCAGAATATTCATCTGCCGCCTTCCTCAAGCTCAGCCAGTGTTCACCATTGGAGGGACTGTCATTCCCATGTGTTCCCAGTACTGCTACCTGGGTGCACCAGTCAATATTTGGCCGATTGTCCCTGCCAGACCTCAAGACCATCCCATTGCCCAAAGTCGATATGTGCATTCATCTTCTGTACCCGTTTATATCTCAAATTCAGGCTCAAAACACCCGAAAATTCAATGTTTTTGGGTCCCAGAAGCGATCTGTACGTGCATACTCCGTGTTAGAGTGTTTTTAAAATACAGGCCCAAAACATGCTGAAAATCGATATTTTATGTGCCCAAAGTCAATATGTGTATGCATCTTCTGTACCCGTGTATATCCATAATTCTGGTTTAAAACAACAGAAAATTCGATATATTTTAGTCCCAGAAGCGATCTGTACATGCCTACTCAGTGCTAGAATATTTTCAAATTATACTCCCAAAACATACTAAAAATCGATATTTTGGGTGCCAAAGTCGATATGTGCATGCATCTTCTGTACCCGTTTATATCTCAAATTCAGGCTCAAAACACCCAAAAAATCGATATTTTTGTGTCCCAGAAGCGATCTGTACATGTCTACACCGTTCTATAGTATTTTCAAAATACAGGCACAAAACATGCTCAAAATCGATATTTTAGGTGCCCAAAGTCGATATGTGCATGCAACTTCTGTATCCGTTCATATCTCAAATTCAGGCTCAGAACACCCTAAAATTCGATTTGTTTGGGTTCCAGAAGCGATCTGTACGTGTCTACTCAGTGTTAGAGTATTTTAAACATACAGGCCCAAAACATGCTCAAAATCGATATTTTGGGTGCCCAAAGTCGATATGTGCATGCATCATCTGTACCCGTATATATCTCAAATTCAGACTCAAAACACCCGAATATTCGATATTTTTGGGTCCCAAAAGCAATGTGTACATGCATACTCTGTTTTAGAGTATTTTCAAAATACAGGCCTAAAACATGCTGAAAATCGATATTTTAGCTGCCCAAAGTCAATATGTGTATGCATCTTCTGTACCCGTCTATATCCCAAATTCAGATTCAAAATACTAAAAAATTCGATATTTTTGGGTCCCAGAAGCAATCTGTACATGCCTAATTTTTGCTAGAATGTTTTCAAGATACAGACCCAAAACATACTCAAATCGATATTTTAGGTGCAAAAAGTCGAAATGTGCATGCATCTTCTGTACCCGTTTATATCTCAAATTCAGGCTCAGAACACCCGAAAATTCGATTTATTTGGGTCCCAGAAGCGATCTGTACGTGTCTACTCAGTGTTAGAGTATTTTAAAAATTCAGGCCCAAAACATGCTCAAAATCGATATTTTGGGTGCCCAAAGTCGATATGTGCATGCATCTTCTGTACCCGTTTATATCTCAAATTCAGGCTCAAAACACACGAAAATTCAATATTTTTGGGTCCAAGAAGCGATCTGTACGTGCATACTCCGTGTTAGAGTGTTTTTAAAATATAGGCCTAAAACATGCTGAAAATCGATATTTTGGGTGCCAAAGTCGATATGTGCATGCATCTTCTGTACCCGTTTATATCTCAAATTCAGGCTCAAAACACCCAAAAAATAGATATTTTTGTGTCCCAGAAGCAATCTGTACATGTCTACTCCGTGCTATAGTATTTTCAAAATACAGGCCCAAAACATGCTCAAAATCGATATTTTAGGTGCCCAAAGTCGATATGTGCATGCATCTTCTGTATCCGTTTATATCTCAAATTCAGACTCAAAACACCCGAATATTCGATATTTTTGGGTCCCAAAAGCAATGTGTACATGCATACTCCGTGTTAGAGTATTTTCAAAATACAGTCCTAAAACATGCTGAAAATCGATATTTTAGCTGCCCAAAGTCAATATGTGTATGCATCTTCTGTACACGTCTATATCCCAAATTCAGATTCAAAACACTCAAAAATTTTATATTTTTGGGTCCCAGAAGCAATCTGTACATGCCTACTTCTTGCTAGAATGTTTTCAAGATACAGACCCAAAACATACTCAAAATCGATATTTTAGGTGCAAAAAGTCGAAATGTGCATGCATCTTCTGTACCCGTTTATATCTCAAATTCAGGCTAAAAACACCCGAAAACTCGATATTTTTGGGTCCCAGAAGCGATCTGTACATGCCTACTCCGTGTTAGAGTATTTTCAAAATACAGGCCCAAAACATGCTCAAAATCGATATTTTAGGTGCAAAAAGTCGATATGTGCATGCATCTTCTGTATCCGTCTATATCCCAAATTCAGGTTAAAAACACCCGAAAATTCGATAATTTTGGGTCCCAGAAGCGATCTTTACATACCTACTCCTTGCTAGAATTTTTTCAAGATACAGACCCAAAACATGCTCAAAATCGATATTTTAGGTGCAAAAAGTCGATATGTGCATGCATCCTCTGTACCCGGTTATATCCCAATTTCTGGCTCAAAACACCCTAAAATTCGATTTATTTGGGTCCTAGAAGCGATCTGTACGTGTCTACTCAGTGTTAGAGTATTTTAAAAATACAGGTCCAAAACATGCTCAAAATCGATATTTTGGGTGCCCAAAGTCGATATGTGCATGCATCTTCTGTACCCGTTTATATCTCAAATTCAGACTCAAAACACCCGAATACTCGATATTTTTGGGTCCTAAAAGCAATGTGTACATGCATACTCCGTCTTAGAGTATTTTCAAAATACAGGCCTAAAACATGCTGAAAATCGATATTTTAGCTGCCCAAAGTCAATATGTGTATGCATCTTCTGTACACGTCTATATCCCAAATTCAGATTCAAAACACTCAAAAATTTTATATTTTTGGGTCCCAGAAGCAATCTGTACATGCCTACTTCTTGCTAGAATGTTTTCAAGATACAGACCCAAAACATACTCAAAATCGATATTTTAGGTGCAAAAAGTCGAAATGTGCATGCATCTTCTGTACCCGTTTATATCTCAAATTCAGGCTAAAAACACCCGAAAACTCGATATTTTTGGGTCCCAGAAGCGATCTGTACATGCCTACTCCGTGTTAGAGTATTTTCAAAATACAGGCCCAAAACATGCTCAAAATCGATATTTTAGGTGCAAAAAGTCGATATGTGCATGCATCTTCTGTATCCGTCTATATCCCAAATTCAGGTTAAAAACACCCGAAAATTCGATAATTTTGGGTCCCAGAAGCGATCTTTACATACCTACTCCTTGCTAGAATTTTTTCAAGATACAGACCCAAAACATGCTCAAAATCGATATTTTAGGTGCAAAAAGTCGATATGTGCATGCATCCTCTGTACCCGGTTATATCCCAATTTCTGGCTCAAAACACCCTAAAATTCGATTTATTTGGGTCCTAGAAGCGATCTGTACGTGTCTACTCAGTGTTAGAGTATTTTAAAAATACAGGTCCAAAACATGCTCAAAATCGATATTTTGGGTGCCCAAAGTCGATATGTGCATGCATCTTCTGTACCCGTTTATATCTCAAATTCAGACTCAAAACACCCGAATACTCGATATTTTTGGGTCCTAAAAGCAATGTGTACATGCATACTCCGTCTTAGAGTATTTTCAAAATACAGGCCTAAAACATGCTGAAAATCGATATTTTAGCTGCCCAAAGTCAATATGTGTATGCATCTTCTGTAAACGTCTATATCCCAAATTCAGATTCAAAACACTCAAAAATTCGATATTTTTGGGTCCCAGAAGCAATCTGTACATGCCTACTTCTTGCTAGAATGTTTTCAAGATACAGACTCAAAACATACTCAAAATCGATATTATAGGTGCAAAAAGTCGAAATGTGCATGCATCTTCTGTACCCGTTTATATCTCAAATTCAGGCTCAAAACACCCGAAAATTCGATATTTTTGGGTCCCAGAAGCGATCTGTACATGCCTACTCCGTGTTAGAGTATTTTCAAAATACAGGCCCAAAACATGCTCAAAATCGATATTTTAGGTGCCCGAAGTCGATATGTGCATGCATCTTCTGTGCCCGTTTATATCTCAAATTCAGACTCAAAACACGCGAATATTCGATATTTTTGGGTCCCAAAAGCCATCTGTACATGCATACTCCGTGTTAGAGTATTTTCAAAATACAGGCCTAAAACATGCTGTAAATCGATATTTTAGCTGCCCAAAGTCAATATGTGTATGCATCTTCTGTACCCGTCTATATCCCAAATTCATGTTCAAAACACCAGAAAATTCGATATTTTTGGGTCCCAGAAGCGATCTGTACATGCCTACTCCTTGCTAGAATGTTTTCAAGATACAGACCCAAAACATGCTCAAAATCGATATTTTAAGTGCAAAAAGTCGATATGTGCATGCATCTTCTGTACCCGTTTATATCTCAAATTCAGGCTCAAAACTCCGAAAATTCGATATTTTTGGGTCCCTTAAGCGATCTGCACATGCTTACTCAGTGCTAGAATGTTTTTAAAATACAGGCTTAAAACATGCTATAAATCGATATTTTAGGTGTGAAAAGTCGATATGTGCATGCATCTTCTGTACCCGTTTATATCTCAAATTCAGGCTCAAAACACCCAAAAAAACGATATTTTTGTGTCCCAGAAGCGATCTGTAAATGCATACTCGGTGTTAGAGTATTTTCAAAATATAGGCCCAAAACATACTCAAAATCGATATTTTAGGTGCCCAAAGTCGATATGTGCATGCATCTTCTGTACCCGTTTATATCTCAAATTCAGGCTCAAAACACCCGAAAAGTCGACATTTTTGGGTCCCAGAAGCGATCTGTACATGCCTACTCCGTGTTAATGTATTTTCAAAATACAGGCCCAAAACATGCTGAAAATCGATATTTTAGGTGCCCAAAGTCAATATGTGTATGCATCTTCTGTACCCGTCTATATCCCAAATTCAGGTTCAAAACACTCGAAAATTCGAAATTTTTGGGTCCCAGAAGAAATCTTTACATGCCTACTTCTTGCTAGAATGTTTTCAAGATACAGACCCAAAACATGCTCAAAATCGATATTTTAGGTGCAAAAAGTCGAAATGTGCATGCATCTTCTGTACCCGTTTATATCTCAAATTCAGGCTCAAAACACCCGAAAATTCGATATTTTTGGGTCCCCGAAGCGATCTGTACATGCCTACTCCGTGTTAGAGTATTTTCAAGATACAGACCCAAAACATGCTCAAAATCGATATTTTAGGTGCAAAAAATCGATATGTGCATGAATCTTCTGTATCCGTCTATATCCCAAATTCAGGTTCAAAACACCCGAAAATTCAATAATTTTGGGTCCCAGAAGCGATCTTTACATACCTACTCCTTGCTAGAATTTTTTCAAGATACAGACCCAAAACATGCTCAAAATCGATATTTTAAGTGCAAAAAGTCGATATGTGCATGCATCCTCTGTACCCGGTTATATCCCAATTTCTGGCTCAAAACACCCTAAAATTCGATTTATTTGGGTCCTAGAAGCGATTTGTACGTGTCTACTCAGTGTTAGAGTATTTTAAAAATACAGGTCCAAAACATGTTCAAAATCGATATTTTGGGTGCCCAAAGTCGATATGTGCATGCATCTTCTGTACCCGTTTATATCTCAAATTCAGACTCAAAACACCCGAATACTCGATGTTTTTGGGTCCTAAAAGCAATGTGTACATGCATACTCCGTCTTAGAGTATTTTCAAAATACAGGCCTAAAACATGCTGAAAATCGATATTTTAGCTGCCCAAAGTCAATATGTGTATGCATCTTCTGTAAACGTCTATATCCCAAATTCAGATTCAAAACACTCAAAAATTCGATATCTTTGGGTCCCAGAAGCAATCTGTACATGCCTACTTCTTGCTAGAATGTTTTCAAGATACAGACCCAAAACATACTCAAAATCGATATTTTAGGTGCAAAAAGTCGAAATGTGCATGCATCTTCTGTACCCGTTTATATCTCAAATTCAGGCTCAAAACACCCGAAAATTCGATATTTTTGGGTCCCAGAAGCGATCTGTACATGACTACTCCGTGTTAGAGTATTTTCAAAATACAGGCCCAAAACATGCTCAAAATCGATATTTTAAGTGCCCGAAGTCGATATGTGCATGCATCTTCTGTGCCCGTTTATATCTCAAATTCAGACTCAAAACACCCGAATATTAGATATTTTTGGGTCCCAAAAGCCATCTGTACATGCATACTCCGTGTTAGAGTATTTTCAAAATACGGGCCTAAAACATGCTGTAAATCGATATTTTAGCTGCCCAAAGTCGATATGTGTATGCATCTTCTGTACCCGTCTATATCCCAAATTCAGGTTCAAAACACCAGAAAATTCGATATTTTTGGGTCCCAGAAGCGATCTGTACATGCCTACTCCTTGCTAGAATGTTTTCAAGATACAGAACCAAAACATGCTCAAAATCGATATTTTAAGTGCAAAAAGTCGATATGTGCATGCATCTTCTGTACCCGTTTATATCTCAAATTCAGGCTCAAAACTCCGAAAATTCGATATTTTTGGGTCCCTTAAGCGATCTGCACATGCCTACTCAGTGCTAGAATGTTTTTAAAATACAGGCTTAAAACATGTTATAAATCGATATTTTAGGTGTGAAAAGTCGATATGTGCATGCATCTTCTGTACCCGTTTATATCTCAAATTCAGGCTGAAAACACCCAAAAAAACGATATTTTTGTGTCCCAGAAGCGATCTGTACATGCATACTCCGTGTAAGAGTATTTTCAAAATATAGGCCCAAAACATACTCAAAATCGATATTTTAGCTGCCCAAAGTCAATATGTGTATTCATCTTCTGTACACGTCTATATCCCAAATTCAGATTCAAAACACTCAAAAATTCGATATTTTTGGGTCCCAGAAGCAATCTGTACATGCTTACATCTTGCTAGAATGTTTTCAAGATACAGACCCAAAACATACTCAAAATCGATATTTTAGGTGCAAAAAGTCGAAATGTGCATGCATCTTCTGTACCCGTTTATATCTCAAATTCAGGTTCAAAACACCCGAAATTTCGATATTTTTGGGTCCCAGAAGCGATCTGTACATGCCTACTCCGTGTTAGAGTATTTTAAAAATACAGGCCCAAAACATGCTCAAAATCGATATTTTAGGTGCAAAAAGTCGATATGTGCATGCATCTTCTGTACCCGTTTATATCTCAAATTCAGGCTCAAAACACCCGAAAAGTCGACATTTTTGGGTCCCAGAAGCGATCTGTACATGCCTATTCCGTGTTAATGTATTTTCAAAATACAGGCCCAAAACATGCTGAAAATCGATATTTTAGGTGCCCAAAGTCAATATGTGTATGCATCTTCTGTACCCGTCTATATCCCAAATTCAGGTTCAAAACACTCGAAAATTCGAAATTTTTGGGTCCCAGAAGCAATCTTTACATGCCTACTTCTTGCTAGAATGTTTTCAAGATACAGACCCAAAACATGCTCAAAATCGATATTTTAGGTGCAAAAAGTCGAAATGTGCATGCATCTTCTGTACCCGTTTATATCTCAAATTCAGGCTCAAAACACCCGAAAATTCGATATTTTTGGGTCCCCGAAGCGATCTGTACATGCCTACTCCGTGTTAGAGTATTTTCAAGATACAGACCCAAAACATGCTCAAAATCGATATTTTAGTTGCAAAAATTCGATATGTGCATGAATCTTCTGTATCCGTCTATATCCCAAATTCAGGTTCAAAACACCCGAAAATTCAATAATTTTGGGTCCCAGAAGCGATCTGTACATGCCTACTCAGTGCTAGAATATTTTCAAATTATACGCCCAAAACATACTAAAAATCGATATTTTGGGTGCCAAAGTCGATATGTGCATGCATCTTCTGTACCCGTTTATATCTCAAATTCAGGCTCAAAATACCCAAAAAATCGATATTTTTGTGTCCCAGAAGCGATCTGTACATGTCTACACCGTGTTTAAGTATTTTCAAAATACAGGCCCAAAACATGCTGAAAATCGATATTTTAGGTGCCCGAAGTCGATATGTGCATGCATCTTCTGTACCTGTTCATATCTCAAATTCAGGCTCAGAAAAACCGAAAATTCGATTTATTTGGGTCCCAGAAGCGATCGGTACGTGTCTACTCAGTGTTAGAGTATTTTAAAAATACAGGCTCAAAACATGCTCAAAAACGATATTTTGGGTGCCCCAAGTCGATATGTGCATGCATCTTCTGTACCCGTTTATATCTCAAATTCAGACTCAAAACACCCGAATATTCGATATTTTTGGGTCCCAAAAGCCATCTGTACATGCATACTCCGTGTTAGAGTATTTTTAAAATACAGGCCTAAAATATGCTATAAATCGATATTTTAGGTGTGAAAAGTCGATATGTGCATGCATCTTCTGTACCCGTTTATATCTCAAATTCAGGCTCAAAACACCCAAAAAAACGATATTTTTGTGTCCCAGAAGCGATCTGTACATGCATACTCCGTGTTAGAGTATTTTCAAAATATAGGCCCAAAACATAATCAAAATCGATATTTTAGCTGCCCAAAGTCAATATGTGTATGCATCTTCTGTACACGTCTATATCCCAAATTCAGGTTCAAAACACTCAAAAATTCGATATTTTTGGGTCCCAGAAGCAATCTGTACATGCCTACTTCTTGCTAGAATGTTTTCAAGATACAGACCCAAAACATACTCAAAATCGATATTTTAGGTGCAAAAAGTCGAAATGTGCATGCATCTTCTGTACCCGTTTATATCTCAAATTCAGGCTCAAAACACCCGAAAATTCGATATTTTTGGGTCCCAGAAGCGATATGTACATGCCTACTCCGTGTTAGAGTATTTTAAAAATACAGGCCCAAAACATGCTCAAAATCGATATTTTAGGTGCAAAAAGTCGATATGTGCATGCATCTTCTGTATCCGTCTATATCCCAAATTCAGGTTCAAAACACCCGAAAATTCGATAATTTTGGGTCCCAGAAGCGATCTGTACATACCTACTCCTTGCTAGAATTTTTTCAAGATACAGACCCAAAACATGCTCAAAATCGATATTTTAGGTGCAAAAAGTCGATATGTGCATGCATCCTCTGTACCCGGTTATATCCCAATTTCTGGCTCAAAACACCCTAAAATTCGATTTATTTGGGTCCCAGAAGCGATCTGTACGTGTCTACTCAGTGTTAGAGTATTTTATAAATACAGGTCCAAAACATGCTCAAAATCGATATTTTGGGTGCCCAAAGTCGATATGTGCATGCATCTTCTGTACCCGTTTATATCTCAAATTCAGACTCAAAACACCCTAATACTCGATATTTTTGGGTCCCAAAAGCAATGTGTACATGCATACTCTGTCTTAGAGTATTTTCAAAATACAGGCCTAAAACATGCTGAAAATCGATATTTTAGCTGCCCAAAGTCAATATGTGTATGCATCTTCTGTAAACGTCTATATCCCAAATTCAGATTCAAAACACTCAAAAATTCGATATTTTTGGGTCCCAGAAGCAATCTGTACATGCCTACTTCTTGCTAGAATGTTTTAAAGATACAGACCCAAAACATACAAAAATCGATATTTTAGGTGCAAAAAGTCGATCTGTGCATGCATCCTCTGTACCCGGTTATATCCCAATTTCTGGCTCAAAACACCCTAAAATTCGATTTATTTGGGTCCCAGAGGCGATCTGTACGTGTCTACTCAGTGTTAGAGTATTTTATAAATACAGGTCCAAAACATGCTCAAAATCGATATTTTGGGTGCCCAAAGTCGATATGTGCATGCATCTTCTGTACCCGTTTATATCTCAAATTCAGACTCAAAACACCCGAATACTCGATATTTTTGGGTCCCAAAAGCAATGTGTACATGCATACTCCGTCTTAGAGTATTTTCAAAATACAGGCCTAAAACATGCTGAAAATCGATATTTTAGCTGCCCAAAGTCAATATGTGTATGCATCTTCTGTAAACGTCTATATCCCAAATTCAGATTCAAAACACTCAAAAATTCGATATTTTTGGGTCCCAGAAGCAATCTGTACATGCCTACTTCTTGCTAGAATGTTTTAAAGATACAGACCCAAAACATACTCAAAATCGATATTTTAGGTGCAAAAAGTCGAAATGTGCATGCATCTTCTGTACCCGTTTATATCTCAAATTCAGGCTCAAAACACCCGAAAATTCGATATTTTTGGGTCCCAGAAGCGATCTCTACATGCCTACTCCGTGTTAGAGTATTTTCAAAATACAGGCCCAAAACATGCTCAAAATCGATATTTTAGGTGCCCGAAGTCGATATGTGCATGCATCTTCTGTGCCCGTTTATATCTCAAATTCAGACTCAAAACACCCGAATATTCGATATTTTTGGGTCCCAAAAGCCATCTGTACATGCATACTCCGTGTTAGAGTATTTTCAAAATACAGGCCTAAAACATGTTGTAAATCGATATTTTAGCTGCCCAAAGTCAATATGTGTATGCATCTTCTGTACCCGTCTATATCCCAAATTCAGGTTCAAAACACCAGAAAATTCGATATTTTTGGGTCCCAGAAGCAATCTGTACATGCCTACTCCTTGCTAGAATGTTTTCAAGATACAGACCCAAAACATGCTCAAAATCGATATTTTAGGTGCAAAAAGTCGATATGTGCATGCATCCTCTGTACCCGGATATATTCCAAATTCTGGCTCAAAACCCCCGAAAATTCGATATTTTTGGGTCCCAGAAGCGATCTGTACATGCCTACTCAGTGCTAGAATATTTTCAAATTATATGCCCAAAACATACTAAAAATCGATATTTTGGGTGCCAAAGTCGATATGTGCATGCATCTTCTGTACCCGTTTATATCTCAAATTCAGGCTCAAAACACCCAAAAAATCGATATTTTTGTGTCCCAAAAGCGATCTGTACATGTCTACACCGTGTTTGAGTATTTTCAAAATACAGGCCCAAAAGATGCTCAAAATCGATATTTTATGTGCCCAAAGTCAATATGTGTATGCATCTTCTGTACTCGTGTATATCCCTAATTCTGGTTCATAACACCAGAAAATTCGATATTTTTTGGTCCCAGAAGCGATCTGTACATGCCTACTCCTTGCTAGAATGTTTTCAAGATACAGACCAATAACATGCTCAAAATCGATATTTTAAGTGCAAAAAGTCGATATGTGCATGCATCTTCTGTACCTGTTTATATCTCAAATTCAGGCTCAAAACTCCGAAAATTCGATAGTTTTGGATCCCTTAAGCAATCTGTACATGCCTACTCAGTGCTAGAATGTTTTTAAAATACAGGCCCAAAACATGCTCAAAATCGATATATTAGGTGCCCAAAGTCGATATGTGCATGCATCTTCTGTATCCGTTTATATCTCAAATTCAGGCTCAAAACACCCGAAAATACGATATTTTTGGGTCCCAGAAGCGATCTGTACATGCCTACTCCTTGCTAGAAAGTTTTCAATATACAGACCCAAAACATGCTCAAAATCGATATTTTAGGTGCAAAAAGTCGATATGTGCATTCATCCTCTGTACCCGGTTATATCCCAAATTCTGGCTCAAAACCCCCGAAAATTCAAAATTTTTGGGTCCCAGAAGCTATCTGTACATGTCTACTCAGTGCTAGAATATTTTCAAAATAAATGCCCAAAACATGCTCAAAATCGATATTTTAGGTTCCCAAAGTCGATATGTGCATGCATCTTCTGTACCCGTTCATATCTCAAATTCAGGCTCAGAACACCCGAATATTCGATTTAATTGGGTCCCAGAAGCGATCTGTACGTGTCTACTCAGTGTTAGAGTATTTTAAAGATACAGGCCCAAAACATGCTCAAAATCGATATTTTGGGTGCACATAGTCGATATGTGCATGCATCTTCTGTTCCCGTTTATATCTCAAATTCAAACTCAAAACACCCGAATATTAGATATTTTTGGGTACCAAAAGCATTGTGTACATGCATACTCCGTGTTAGAGTATTTTCAAAATACAGGCCCAAAACATGCTCAAAATCGATATTTTAGCTGTCCAAAGTCAATATGGGTATGCATCTTCTGTACCCGTCTATATCCCAAATTCAGGTTCAAAACACTCGAAAATTCCATATTTTTGGGTCCCAGAAGCAATCTGTACATGCCTACTTCTTGCTAGAATGTTTTCAAGATACAGACCCAAAACATGCTCAAAATCGATATTTTAGGTTCAAAAAGTCGAAATGAGCATGCATCTTCTGTACCCGTTTATATTTCAAATTCAGGCTCAAAACACCCGAAAATTCAATATTTTTGGGTTCCAGAAGCGATTTGTACATGCCTACTCCGTGTTAGAGTATTGTCAAAATACGGGCCCAAAACATGCTCAAAATCGATATTTTAGGTGCCCAAAGTCGATATGTGCATGCATCTTCTGTATCCGTCTATATCCCAAATTCAGGTTCAAAACACCCGAAAATTCGATATTTTTGGGTCCCAGAAGCAATCTGTACATGCCTACTCCTTACTAGAATTTTTTCAAGATTCAGTCCCAAAACATGCTCAAAATCGATATTTTAGGTGCAAAAAGTCGATATGTGCATGCATCTTCTGTACCCGTTTATATCTCAAATTCAGGCTCAAAACGCCCGAAAATTCGATATTTTTGGGTCCAAGAAGCGATCTGTACATGCCTACTTCGTGTTAGAGTATTATCAAAATACAGGCCGAAAACATGCTGAAAATCAATATTTAAGGAGCCCAAAGTCAATATGTGCATGCTTCTTCTGTACCCGTTTATATCTCAAATTCGGGCTCAAAATATCCGAAAATTCGATATTTTGGGTACCAGAAGCGATCTGTACATGCCTACTTCGTGTTAGAGTATTTTCAAAATAAAGGCCCAAAACATGCTAAAAATCGATATTTTTGGTGCCCAAAGTCGATATGTGCATGCATTATCTGTACCCGTTAATATCTCAAATTCAGGCTCAAAACATCCTAAAATACGGTATTTTTGTGTCCCAGAAGCGATCTGTACATCCCTACTCCATGCTAGAATGTTTTCAAGATACAGACCCAAAACATGCTCAAAATCGATATTTTAGGTGCAAAAAGTCGATATGTGCATTTATCTTCAGTACCGGTTTATATCTCAAATTCAGGCTCAAAACACCCGAATATTCAATAGTTTTAGGTTCCAGAAGCGATCTGTATATGTCTACTCAGTGCTAGAATGTTTTTAAAATATAGGTTTAAAACATGCTAAAAATTTATATTTTAGGTGTCAAAAGTCGATATGTGCATGCATCTTCTGTACTCGTTTATATCTTAAATTCAGTCTCAAAACACCCGAAAATTCGATATTTTTTGGTCCCAGAAGCGACCTGTATATGCCTACTCCATGCTAGAATGTTTTCAAGATACAGACCCAAAACATGCCCAAAATCGATATTTTAGGTGCAAGAAGTCGATATGTGCATGCATCTTCAGTACCCGTTTATATCTCAAATTCAGGCTCAAAACGCCCGAAAATTCGATATTTTTGGGTCCCAGAAGCGATCTGTACATGCCTACTCAGTGCTAGAATAATTTCAAGATATTGGTCCAAAACATGCAAAAAATCGATATTTTGGGTGCCCAAAGTCGAAATGTGCATGCATGCTCTGTACCCGTTTATATTTCAAGTTCAGGCTCAAAACACCCGAAAATTCGATTTTTTGAATCCCAGAAGCGATCTGTACATGCCTACTCCGAGTTAGAATATTTTTAAAATACAGGCCCAAAATATGCTCAAAATCGATATTTTACGTGCCCATAGTCGATATGTACATGCATCTTCAGTATCCGTTAATATCTCAAATTCAAGCTCAAAACACCCGAAAATTCGGTATTTTTGGGTCCCAGAAGCGATCTGTACATGCCTACTTCTTGCTAGAATGTTTTCAAGATACAGACCCATAACAAGCTGAAAATTGATATTTTAGGTGCAAAAAGTCGATATGTGCATGTATCTTCAGTACCGGTTTATATCTCAAATTCAGGCTCAAAACACCCGAATATTCAATAGTTTTAGGTTCCAGAAGCGATCTGTACATGTCTACTCAGTGCTAGAATGTTTTTAAAAGATAGGTTTAAAACATGCTAAAAATTTATATTATAGGTTTCCCAAGTCGATATGTGCATGCATCTTCAGTATCCGTTTATATCTCAAATTCAGGCTCAAAACACCCGAAAATTCGATATTTTTGGGTCCCAGAAGCGATCTGTACATGCCTACTCAGTGCTAGAATAATTTCAAGATATTGGCCCAAAACATGCAAAAAAATCGATATTTTGGGTGCCCAAAGTCGAAGTGTGCATGCATGCTCTGTACCCGTTTATATTTCAAATTCAAGCTCTAAACACCCGAAAAGTCAATATTTTTGGGTTCCAGAAGCGATTTGTACATGCCTACTCAGTGCTAGAATGTTTTTAAAATATAGGTTTAAAACATGCTAAAAATATATATTTTAGGTTTCCCAAGTCGATATGTGCATGCATCTTCTGTACCCGTTTATATCGTAAATTTAGGCTCAAAACACCCGAAAATTCGATATTTTTGGGTCCCAGAAGCGATCTGTACATGTCTACTCAGTGCTAGAATGTTTTAAAATATAGGCTTAAAACATGCTAAAAATCAATATTTTACGTGTCCAAAGTCGATATGTGCATACATCTTTTGTACCTGTTTATATCCCAAATTCATGCTCAAAACACCCGAAAATTCGATATTTTTGGGTCCTAGAAGCAATCTGTACATGCCTACTCAGTGATAGAATATTTTCAAAATATAGGCCCAAAACATGCTAAAAATCGATATTTTAGGTGCCCAATGTCGATATGTGCATGCATCATCTGTACCCGTTTATATCTCAAATTCAGGCTAAAAACACCTGAAAAATCGATATTTTTGGGTTCCAGAACCGATCTGTACATGTCTACTCAGTGCTACAGAAGCGATCTGTACATGCCTACTCCGTGTTAGAGAATGTTTTTAAAATACATGCCCAAAACATGATAAAAATCGATATTTTGGGTGCTCAAAGTTAATATGTTCATGCAACTTCTGTACCCATTTATATCTCAAATTCAGGCTCAAAACAACGGAAAATTCAATATTTTTGGGTCCCACAAGCGATATATACAGTACAAACATGCCTACTCAGTGCTAGAATTTTTTCAAAATATAGGCTCAAAACATGCTAAAAATTGATAATTTAGGTGTCCCAAGTCAATATGTGCATGCATCTTCTGTACCCGTTTATATCTCAAATTCAGGCTCAAAACACCCGAAAATTCGATTTTTGTGTGTCCCAGACGCGATCTCTACATGCCTACTTCGTGTTAGAGTATTTTTTTAAAGTACAGACCCAAAACATGCTCAAAATCGATATTTTGGGTGCTCAAAGTTGATATGTGCATGCATCTTCTGTACGCGATTATATATCAAATTCAGGCTCAAAATACCCGAAAATTCAATATTTTTGGGTCCCTGAAGCAATCTGTACATGCCTCCTCCGTGTTTTAGTAATTTCAAAATACAGGCCCAAAACAAGCTGAAAATCGATGTTTTAGGTGCCCAAAGTCGATATGTGCATACATCTTTTGTACCTGTTTATATCCCAAATTCATGCTCAAAACACCCGAAAATTCAAAATTTTTGGGTCCCAGAAGCAATCTGTACATGCCTACTCCGTGTTAGAGTATTTTCAAAATACAGGCCCAAAACATGCTGAAAATCAATATTTTAGGTGCCCAAAGTCAATATGTGTATGCATCTTCTATACCCGTATACATCCCAAATTCATGCTCAAAACACCCGAAAATTCGATATTTTTGGGTCCCAGAAGCGATCTCTACATGCCTACTCAGTGCTAGAATAATTTCAAAATATTGGCCCAAAACATGCTAAAAATCGATATTTTTGGTGCCCAAAGTCGATATGTGCATGCATCTTCTGTACCTGTTTATATCCCAAATTCCGGCTCAAAACACCCGAAAATTCGATATTTTGGGGTCCGAGAATCGATCTGTACATGCCTACTCCGTGTTAGAGTATTTTCAAAATACAGGTCCAAAACATGCTCAAAATCGATATTTTTGGGTGCCCAAAGTCGATATGTGCATGCATCTACTGTACGCGTTTTTTATATTTCAAATTCAGGCTCAAAGCATCAGAAAATTCGATATTTTTGGGTCCCAGAAGCAATCTGTACATGCCTACTCCTTGCTTGAATGTTTTCAAGATACAGACCCAAAACATGCTTAAAATCGATAATTTAGGTGCAAAAAGTCGATATGTGCATGTATCTTCAATACCCTTTTATATCTCAAATTCAAGCTTAAAACACCCGAAAAGTCAATATTTTTTGGTTTTTTAGAAGCGATCTGTACATGCCTACTCCGTGATAAATTATTTTCAAAATATATGCCCAAAACATGCTGAAAATCCATATTTTAGGTGCCCAAAATCAATATGTGCATGCTTCTTCTGTACCCGATTATATCTCAAATTCAGGCTCAAAATATCCGAAAATTCTATATTTTTGGGTCCCAGAAGCGATCTGTACATGCCTACTTCGTGTTAAAGTATTTTCAAAATAAAGGCCCAAAACATGCTAAAAAGCGATATTTTTGGTGCCCAAAGTCGATATATGCATGCATTATTTGTACCCGTTTATATCTCAAATTCATGCTCAAAGCACCCAAAAATTCAATATGCTTGGGCATTCGAAGTGATTTGTTCATGTCTACTCAGTGCTAGAATAATTTCAAAATATTGGCCCAAAACATGCTAAAAATCGATATTTTTGGTGCCCAAAGTCGATATGTGCATGCATCTTCTGTACCTGTTTATATCCCAAATTCAGGCTCAAAACACCCGAAAAATCGATATTTTTGGGTTCCAGAACCGATCTGTACATGTCTACTCAGTGCTACAGAAGCAATCTGTACATGCCTACTCCGTGTTAGAGTATGTTTTAAAAATACAGGCCCAAAACATGATAAAAATCAATATTTTGGGTGCGTAAAGTCGATATGTGCATGCAAATTCTGTACCCGTTTATATCTCAAATTCAGCCTCAAAACAACGGAAAATTCGATTTTTGTGTGTCCCAGACGCGATCTGTACATGCCTACTTCGTGTTAGAGTATTTTTAAACTACAGGCCCAAAACATGCTAAAAATCGATATTTTAAGTGTCCACAGTCGATATGTGCATGCATCTTCTGCACCCGTTTACATTCCAAATTGAGGTTCAAAACACCCGAAAATTCGATATTTTTGGGTCCCCGAAGCGATCTGTACATGCCTCCTCCGTGTTAGAGTATTTTCCAAATATTGGCCCAAAACATGCTTAAAATCGATATTGTGGGTGCGCAAAGTCGATATGTGCATGCATTTTCGGTACCCGTTTATATCTCAAATTCAAGCTCAAAACACCCGAAAATTCGATATTTTTGGGTCCCAGAAACGATCTGTACATGCCTACTCCGTGTTAGAGTATTTTCAAAATACAGGACAAAAACATGCTCAAAATCGATATTTTGGGTGCCCAAAGTCGATATGTGCATGCATCTTCAGTACCCGTTTACATTCCAAATTGAGGTTCAAAACACCCGAAAATTCAATATTTTTGGGTCCCAGAAGCGATCTGTACATGCCTAGTCAGATACAGGCCCAAAACATGCTGAAAATCGATATTTTAGGTGCCCAAAGTCAATATGTGTATGCATCTTCTGCACCCGTTTATATCCCAAATTCAACCTCAAAACACCCGAAAATTCGATGTTTTTTGGTCCCATAAGCGATATGTACATGCCTACTCATTGCTAGAATGTTTTCAAAATATAAGCTCAAAACATACTAAAAATCGATATTTTAAGTGTCCAAAGTCGATATGTTCATGCATCTTCTGTACCCGTTTATATCTCAAATTCAACCTCATAACACCCGAAACTTCGATATTTTTGGGTCCCAGAAGCGATCTGTACATGCCTACTCAGTGCTAGAATGTTTTCAAAATATAGGCTCAAAACATGCTTAAAATCGATATTTTAAGTGTCCAAAGTCGATATGTGCATGCATCTTCTGTACCCGTTTATATCTCAAATTCAGTCTTAAAACACCCGAAAATTCGATATTTTGGGGTCCCAGAAGTGATCTGTACATATCTACTTTGTGCTAGAATATTTTCAAAATATAGGCTCAAAACATGCTAAAATCGTTATATTAAGTGTCCAAACTCGATATGTTGATGCATCTTCTGTACCCGTTTATATCTCAAATTCAGGCTCCAAACACCCGAAAATCCGATATTTTGGGGTCCCAGAAGTGATCTGTACATGCCTACTCAGATACAGGCCCAAAACATGCTGAAAATCGATATTTTAGGTGCCCAAAGTCAATATGTGTATGCATCTTCTGCACCCGTTTATATCTCAAATTTAACCACAAAACACCCGAAAATTCGATATTTTTCGGTCCCAGAAGCGATCTGTACATGCCTACTCAGTGCTAGAATGTTTTCAAAATATAGGCTCAAAACATACTAAAAATCGATATTTTAAGTGTCCAAAGTCGAGATGTGCATACATCTTTTGTACCCGTGTATATCCCAAATTCATGCTCAAAACACCCAAAAATTCAAAATTTTTGGGTCCCAGAAGCGATCTGTACATGCCTACTCAGTGATGGAAGATTTTGAAAATATAGGCCTAAAACATGCTAAAAATCGATATTTTAGGTGCCAAATGACGATATGTGCATGCATCTTCTGTACCCGTTTATATCTCAAATTCAGGCTCAAAACACCCGAAAAATCGATATTTTTGGGTTCCAGAACCGATCTGTACATGTCTACTCAGTGCTACAGAAGCAATCTGTACATGCCTACTCCGTGTTAGAGTATGTTTTAAAAATACAGGCCCAAAACATGATAAAAATCAATATTTTGGGTGCGTAAAGTCGATATGTGCATGCAAATTCTGTACCCGTTTATATCTCAAATTCAGCCTCAAAACAACGGAAAATTCGATTTTTGTGTGTCCCAGACGCGATCTGTACATGCCTACTTCGTGTTAGAGTATTTTTAAAGTACAGGCCCAAAACATGCTAAAAATCGATATTTTAAGTGTCCTCAGTCGATATGTGCATGCATCTTCTGCACCCGTTTACATTCCAAATTGAGGTTCAAAACACCCGAAAATTCGATATTTTTGGGTCCCCGAAGCGATCTGTACATGCCTCCTCCGTGTTAGAGTATTTTCCAAATATTGGCCCAAAACATGCTTAAAATCGATATTGTGGGTGCGCAAAGTCGATATGTGCATGCATTTTCGGTACCCGTTTATATCTCAAATTCAAGCTCAAAACACCCGAAAATTCGATATTTTTGGGTCCCAGAAGCGATCTGTACATGCCTACTCCGTGTTAGAGTATTTTCAAAATACAGGACAAAAACATGCTCAAAATCGATATTTTGGGTGCCCAAAGTCGATATGTGCATGCATCTTCAGTACCCGTTTACATTCCAAATTGAGGTTCAAAACACCCGAAAATTCAATATTTTTGGGTCCCAGAAGCGATCTGTACATGCCTAGTCAGATACAGGCCCAAAACATGCTGAAAATCGATATTTTAGGTGCCCAAAGTCAATATGTGTATGCATCTTCTGCACCCGTTTATATCGCAAATTCAACCTCAAAACACCCGAAAATTCGATGTTTTTTGGTCCCATAAGCGATATGTACATGCCTACTCATTGCTAGAATGTTTTCAAAATATAAGCTCAAAACATACTAAAAATCGATATTTTAAGTGTCCAAAGTCGATATGTTCATGCATCTTCTGTACCCGTTTATATCTCAAATTCAACCTCATAACACCCGAAACTTCGATATTTTTGGGTCCCAGAAGCGATCTGTACATGCCTACTCAGTGCTAGAATGTTTTCAAAATATAGGCTCAAAACATGCTTAAAATCGATATTTTAAGTGTCCAAAGTCGATATGTGCATGCATCTTCTGTACCCGTTTATATCTCAAATTCAGTCTTAAAACACCCGAAAATTCGATATTTTGGGGTCCCAGAAGTGATCTGTACATATCTACTTTGTGCTAGAATATTTTCAAAATATAGGCTCAAAACATGCTAAAATCGTTATATTAAGTGTCCAAACTCGATATGTTGATGCATCTTCTGTACCCGTTTATATCTCAAATTCAGGCTCCAAACACCCGAAAATCCGATATTTTGGGGTCCCAGAAGTGATCTGTACATGCCTACTCAGATACAGGCCCAAAACATGCTGAAAATCGATATTTTAGGTGCCCAAAGTCAATATGTGTATGCATCTTCTGCACCCGTTTATATCTCAAATTTAACCACAAAACACCCGAAAATTCGATATTTTTCGGTCCCAGAAGCAATCTGTACATGCCTACTCAGTGCTAGAATGTTTTCAAAATATAGGCTCAAAACATACTAAAAATCGATATTTTAAGTGTCCAAAGTCGATATGTGCATGCATCTTCTGTACCCGTTTATATCTCAAATTCAGGCTCAAAACACCCGAAAATTCAATATTTTTGGGTTCCAGAAGCGATCTGTACATGCCTACGCAGTGCTAGAATATTTTACAAAATACAGGCCTAAAACATGCTAAAAATCGATATTTTAGGTGTGTACACACCATAAAACCATTTAGAAAAGGATCACTACTTCTAATCTGTTTACAAATCAGAAACAGGCCACCTGGGCAAGTTGGACACACACACACACACACATGTGCGGCTTCAGGTCATACAAAGACATTATTAACCTTTCCTACCTCCCCTTCGAAGGAGAGTAGGAAAGAGAGTAAAGGAGAGAGAGAGAGAGAGAGAGATAGGAAAGGGTTGGCCCACTTTCCCTTTCACACGAGAAGAGAGAAGTAGGTACAGAATCAAACTGACCATTCACAGGCAACACAGTCACACTCTAGCCATTCTGTAAACTATTGAGTTTGAAATGTATATAAGCAGAGGAGGTACACTAGGATTTAGGATATCACACTGACTCCCTAAGGGCTATAAACTGTCTCCATAGAGAGAGACATAATACCATATAAGACAAGGCACATCACGATAATACCCTGTATAGATAAGTACACATATTAATAAATTAAGCCTTAAGAAACTTGTGAAGTCAATCACCTAAGCAAACATAAGAAAGCACCCCGTCTTCCACGTTACCTAAAACCACAACAACAACAACTACTACAACTACAACTCCAAGAATTACACACAAGTAACTTACCAGGTTCTGCCCAGAGTTCAAGCCTTCAGAACTGGTAAATTTGATGGCAGCGGTGTTTTTGCAATAAGGCAAATTGCAAGGTATAGACTTCACGGGAGTACAGTGACTAACATTGTTCAAGGACAAGTTGAAGGAATTTACTTGTAAATCCTCTCAAGTAATTTCTTCTGTGGGTATAATCTTACGACCTCTAACGAGGGAGACAAACCACAAATTCTTTACCTACAAGAGGCACCTGCTTCAACATACCTGCAACTGACCTACAAGGGGTCCTCATCTACTTCACAACAAACAATCATCACTTCATCACTACCATATCGGCGGCCCTGCATAAATTCTCTTGTCAGGACAACGCCACGACCTCCATCACCTCCACGCTGACGCCTCGTTACGTAAATTCTCTCGTAAAGGCAAGTCAACGTTCATCATCTTCACTCCAATAACGACTGTTAGTGTGTTAGTGTGCGAGCTAACTAATAATCGCTTCGCCTCTCCACCGACGTCGCCTCTTCACCACATCGTCGCCTCGTCAGACACCACCCCAACTAGACTTCAACTCGTCGTCATCGTCGTTGCAACTAGAGTCAACTAAAAGTAGGTACACATTACATGTTACATTACATTATTTTTCACTTGTCCACGAACATGTTAGAATAGATTAGGTTCCTCAGTTACAGCCCAGAAAGAAAGAAAAGAAGTGCCAAATTACAACAAAGGTAAAGGTATTCTCCCCCATTACTCCAAAGGTATCATAACTAACTTCGAATATCCCTGATAATGATTCATTAGTCTCCAAGCTAGATTTCCCTGCCTCCCTAAGCCTCGTTTGTGGTGCCAACACATTCGAGTACATTTTCTGCTTCTACCTTACCCCCATTAAAAACTTAATATGGTATACTATATTAACCTGTATTTTCTCCAACAATGGCTACTCCTCCAAAATCTCCTACTGTCTCTGCTCTTCATACAACTTCTTCTAGCCCCACTACCTCCTCTATGCATACAATGACAATCTTACCCACCCACAAGTATTTAAAGTATTATACGGGAGATAATCCAAGATATGGGATTGATCTCTTCTTGCGTCATTTGGAGGATGTGTTTAACCAAACTAATATAGAGCAGGACTTACATAAGATAAGATTCGTGAGAGAGCATATTACACCACATAGTCCAGCCAGCTATATGTTAACTACAAGTGCTTTTTCTGATCCAGAGAATTTAACGTCATATGTTACATTCAGACAGTCACTTATTGATGTTTTTGGGGATGGTAAAATTCATAATTCATTATCATGGGTTCAGAGAATGTTTATAACAAAGGCAGAAAACAAAACTACAAGTGAACCAGCAAAAGCACTTGCATTATCAGGGTCTCTAACTTTAAATTCGAAGGAATCTCGTATCATACATCGTGAATTACAGATTACTCAATCCATGGGGACGAAGAATTTTAATTTTGATGCCACACCTACTCAAAGGGAATCACAGGGAAAACGTTGCAAACACTGTAACGGAAATAATAATATTACCAGTGATTGTTATTACTTACATAATACTAAAGGAAATGATCAAGGGAAAAGTAATAATAAATACAGTCATTTACATGAATCAAAGTCGCATTCCTTAGATGAATGCATGATCCTTAACAGAATGAAATGGGACTTGCACAATCGAAATATGATGTATGAAACGAGACCGCCACAATATTAAAACGTCCCGAAAATAAAACTGTAGGCCCTGTCGTCGCATTTACCGATAATATACTATAATTCCCTGTCCTAGTATCACATAGTAACACCCACTTAATGATAGACACAGGCGCCGCAGTTTCCTTGTTATCGGATAATTCCTTTAACAAATTATGCAAATTAGGTCCCCAGCGGCATTTATAAACCAAGATTGAACAGGTGACATAGAATTGTCAACCATGACAGGCAATAAATTACAGGTATTAGGGAAACTAACCCTTCCTGTACGGTTAGACAAGGGATCTAACCATATACATATTGAATTTTATATAATACGAAATTATAAACTAGGTTTATCATACCTTATCAAACAAACCATAATAATTAACCCTAAATATAAAATAATACATTTTAGGAATTAATGTATTCCAATACGGGATTGTCCAGGCCAATATATAAGTCCATGTAATGTTAACCCTATATGTATTGAAAATGAGGGAAACGATCCCATTGTCATAAAGGCCATTGCTGCATATTGTAATACTATATTAACTCCAAATTTCGTCCATTAATTGAAGTTCAGCTTCCATCTCGTGTACAGCCACATACTACCGTTCTATTCTCAATAGAACTAGTAAAATAATATATAATCAGGGATTAATTTACTTTACCCAATGTAAACAGTGAAAATATCACTGATATTAATAAATCATCTACCAATATGCATGTAAAGAAAGGAACATATCTATGTGATCTGTACAGAGGGAAGTTAGACCAATACCACAAGGAAATATTGTATCGGTTCTTACCGAAGAATAAAGTGATAGTCACATAAGGGAACAACTTAGAAATTTTGTCAGTGGACGCGATTTTCCACTTTATTGTGATAATCTTATCACCATACTAGCCACATATTGAAATGCGATTGCCCTACCTGGTGAATCCTTAGGATGAACCAACATTATAAAGCATACCATTACACTACCATCCCCTCAACCCATTCATTCGAGCATATAGACTACCGTACCTCGTAGTAGGCAGAAAGTTGTAAAGAAAATTATAAATGAAATGATGGATGAAGGCATTATTAAGAATTCTAACTCCCCTTTTAACAGCCCAATGTTTTGGTTTCAATCATAATGGTGAATTTATGCCAGTAATTGATTACAGACAAATAAATAATGCTACAATTAAAGATAAATATCCCCTTCCTCCTTTAAGATGTTTTGTCTAACATTGGTAAATCAAAGCCTATGATATTCTCCACCTTAAACTTGGTCAGTGGAAACTGGCAAGTAGCATTCGATGATAAAAGTCAACCCATTACAACATTTAATACTTCCCATGGTTATTATGAATACATTCGTAGACCATTTGGGTTATGTAATGTTTCATCCATATTTCAGCATATGGTCAATTTTCGTATTGGCGTTATTAATAACGTAGTCATCGCTAATCTCAACGATTTGATTATTTTTCTATAGACGTACATTCATAATAAGTAACAATAAAGAAGCTTATCCAGAGATTACATTAGGTAGGCCTCAAACTTTAACTGCCTATGTGTCATTTTCTTAACCAGGAAATTATAATTTTAGGTTATACATTAACCGCCACTGTGCTCCATACACAATCTGGTAAAATACGAGCAATGAAAGTATTCACTATTCCTAATAAATGCTACTAACGTAAAATAATTCTTGGGTTTACGTTCTTATTATAGAATCTTTGTAGAGCATTTTTCCCAAGTAGCTAAACCCCTAAATAATCAACTCGAGATTTTGTATGGATGCCAGAAAAAACAGCTGAGCTTTGAATTAGTAAAGGTTAAGTAATGTCAGCTCCAATTTTTGCGTTCCCAAATATTCATTAACTTTTATCAAGTGTACAGATGCTTCTTCAGTAGGCTTAGGCGCTGTACTTATGTAAGAGATAGCTATGGGTCGATATCAGGTATGTGCTTATGCTTAGAGAATATTAAGTGCACAGGGAACTCGTTACTCTGTAACAAAACAGGAAATTTAAGCAATATTATGGGCACTTCGTACTTTTAGAGAAATCGTATTAGGCTATCCTTTACAAGTTTTTGCGAATTACCAAACGATCCTTGGCTTACTATAACCTCAACCCCTAACGGGAAAATTAGCCAGATAAAATCTAACAATTCAGGAATTTCTCCCACATATAGATATTAAATACCTTCCAGGATGATTAAATAAAGTAGCAGATCCCTTAAACAATCATCTTGTCCTTTAGTTCCGAGGACACCCATGGACTTTGACATTAATAAGGTTCCTAAACATTAGCAAACGGATTATATGATGAATGTAATAAGATATTCATTAAAAACCCTGAGGATGAAAATAATGGACCATAATTACCTAGTCACTTAAATATCTTTTCCCTTCATGGTGATATTAATTACAGAAAACTAAGGAAACGTGACGTACAAACCAATCACATAGTGATACAACAAATAATAATTCCCTCAGTATTAATTACCCTTATATCATAATGCAGCAGGACATCATGATAGAGGCAGGTACTTAACCCACTCCATACAATATACTATTAGCATAAACTAAGGGTAGATGATGAAACACATATATCGCTCAGTGCGAAACATACAATGCAAATCAAGGCCATACATTTGGACCTCTGTTCCATGACGGGAATCCCTAATCCTGGACGAATAATGGGACATAGTAGGAATAGATATACTTTCCTTACCAATTTCGAATCAGGACACAGATAAGTTTTTACCTATGATTAACCATTTTCTAGATATTTAATGGCAGCACCACTACGATAAAAACCGCAAAAGTCAGTGCACATATATTTAAAAACCAAATTCCTATGCCCATTTACATGTCCCAATATTATAAAAGATATCTGATTTCTACGACATTAAGCAAACGTTTGTATTACCATATTTCCCAGCATCTAATGGGTTAACAAAACGGCAAAACCGTAACACTACTAGAAGTACTTCGTGGCACAGAAACAAGGAAAATCCCTCCACATGGGAAGACTGCATCGATATGACAGTCAATAAACACTACAAAATACGGAAATAAAAGGAAAAACTCCACATGAAATACTATATGGCGTATGGATACGTCTTTCATATGATATAACAATTGCCACGAAGAAGCCACTGAACGACAGTGAGTTGCATTTCCACAATTTCATCATGATGAACAAAGCAATTTATCGGCTTGCAAGAAAAATGCGTAGTCGCCGACATAACAAAGCAATTTATCGGCTTGCAGGGAAAATGCGTGATCGCCGACATAACAAAGCAATTTATCGGCTTGCAGGGAAAATGCGTGATCGCCGACATAACAAAACAAATTATAGACTTGCTAGAAAAAAAAAAAAAAAAAAAATGCGTAATCGCCGACATAATGGGTACCCGATCGAACTTCACACAGTCATGTCTTTAGTAGGCATAACCTTATAATAAAGAATAATTTTACCAGGCGGATGATGTTGTTTATGTAAATAGAATAAAGAAATTGGTAAAATGCGCGCAAAAACCTAACATCCAAAATAAAACCAATCAATATCTCTGCAACAGCAACAATGTCCTCTTCCTCGTAATATTATCCCTACTATTGCTGATAATAAAATAAACACTTACAAACAAAAACTCCGATCGGTTTCCAATGAAAAATATTTCTTCTTACAAAGGTGGCCCAAATCAACCTATATAACGGTTTTCATGTCATACTCGCGGCGGCTACAAGCTCCGACGAAGTGCATATCACAGATAAAGATGACGTCTTAAAATCCGAGAGCTCTCGTTTACAATTTTATCAAACAGTTGAAAAGAAAAGGAAAATAAATAAAATATTGGTGATGAACGATATGATCACTATTTCTTACTCTTTACTGGATATATGAATTATTACCAAAATTTTCTGCCATTGAGCAGTGATTACAGATAAGGTACTTAATGATACACTAGTTTTGTTTGACAGGTATCACATAAATGAATTTACCTATTTAAATGCATTATATTCTATAGTGTCCTTGCACTATTGGGCGCCCTAGGAATGGATTCAGCGACTCAGGTAATATTGCTCGCTTATTATACAAAAAAAAAAATATAATGGCTTAGAGCCATCATCACAGCCCAGAGCGTGATTTAGATAATTTTTAAGTGAAATTTCATGAGCACTATTTGGTAATGCTTAGAGATATAGTGGTATACAAGCATTATCCCATACATAAAAGGTTGCAGGACAAGCCTTTGCAAATCAAGGTAAGATAGAGTAACAGGTATATACTGTATTAGAGTGTAAATCATTGCACATAAATTAAATACGATTTAGATAGTTTATATGAGCAACGAATGAAATGAACTACATATATGAAATAATCACATCATATTTTTAGGCTTCTATTTTATTTCTGTGAGTTTGCGGAAAAATGATAGCAGGTGAGGAACTTCAAGAGGAATTACAACCACTTATTCAGAGAATATTTACTGCGGGTAAGATAAGATCAACTCACAATATTATTACCACTCCAATAGCTACGAGATGCAATGGTACAATCAATGATGAAATCTCATCTTCCTTATTATCTTTCATGAAATATTATTATCCAGTCATGCGTAGTATTTTAATACAAGATCATATACTCATTATTATTCCCATAAAAGGTAAAATGTTATTCACAAGCTATGCACTTCTACAATTCCCTATGAAAATGGAAGTAATCATTTAATATTCAATTTTCATCCAATAAGTATTATACATAGTGATGATGTCATCAGTGACACACAACACTTCAAGTGCCATGTTGCATATCTTCATATATGTTTGTCTTGCATATTTCTTTGCATTTGAGTTGCATTTAAGTTTCCAAAGGATGCAAAATCTCCACTTGCTTAGAATCATAAGTACTACTAATCAAGCACTATATGCATGTACATTCATATCTATTACTAATCAAACACTCTTTCATCATCAATTTTAATTTCCACTATCTATACTTACCTGCTGATACACAATTAACATTAATTTGCCCTAATCACCCTACACATGGTTTGGTTCAAGGCTACTATAAAGAAGCAGACTCTTAGGAAATACGATCCAAGGGAATCGTTACCTTGCCTAGTAAACATAATTTGCTAGAAAACATAGCACAATCTCTTCCACCTTTTCAACATACTTCATTTAAAGTTGAATTGTTTAACATCTCCTAATTCATTATCAGTTGTATCAGACAAAATGAAACTATTATGTTACTCAATGAGAATAGGATTCAATCATCCTTATTATATCATTTGATTCCTCCATATAGTGATCAAAATAAAACTTGGTACCAATGTTTATTATCCTATGTCTTCTCTTTCTGGCATGTACTATAAAATTTATGTATTGTATAAGACAGTCTAAAATACTATTTTTGTATTGTATAAGAAAGAACTATCGAAGTATACTGAATTATCTTGTGTTGAAAAGAACAAGACTGTTATTTCACAGCCACAAGACTGTTATTTCACAGCCACAACATAGCAACACGGCTCCCACCTCATTAATGTGTGAATTTTTAGCATAGGTTAGATTATATACATACAATAACATGCACCTAGCTAAACACATTAATATTAAGATGAAATTTTATGTAACAATGTATTCATGTTCATGTATTTATATTCATGTATTACCGGTAATGTTAATTTTAAGTATATGGTGTGCCAATGTCTTAATGTCTATTTTTATGTTACTATACAGGCATTCATTGTTAATGTCTTAGTATTATGTACCCTACCAACATTGTGAACTGGCCTTCTATTAAATAAAGCATAAAGCAAACGCCTGGAGGCCAGTCGAGGGTAGCGGACTGAGCGGTGTACACACCATAAAACCATTTAGAAAAGGGTCACTACTTCTAATCTGTTTACGATCAGAAACAGGCCACCTGGTCAGAGGACACACACACACACACACACACACACACACACAGGTGTGGCGTCAGGTCATACAAAGACATTATTAACCTTTCCTACCTCCCCTTCGAAGGAGAGTAGGAAAGAGAGTAAAGGAGAGAGAGAGAGAGAGAGATAGGAAAGGGTTGGCCCACTTTCCCTTTCACACGAGAAGAGAGAAGTAGGTACAGAATCAAACTGACCATTCACAGGCAACACAGTCACACTCTAGCCATTCTGTAAACTATTGAGTTTGAAATGTATATAAGCAGAGGAGGTACACTAGGATTTAGGATACCACACTGACTCCCTAAGGGCTAGAAACTGTCTCCATAGAGAGAGACATAATACCATATAAGACAAGACAAGGCACATCAATATAACTCTCTGTATAGATATAAGAACATAATAATAAATTAAGCCTTAAGAAACTTGTGAAGTCAATCACCTAAGCAAACCTAAGAAAGCACCCCGTCTTCCACGTTACCTAAAACAACAACAACAACAACAACTACTACAACTACAACTCCAAGAATTACACACAAGTAAGTTACCAGGTTCTGCCCAGAGTTCAAGCCTTCAGAACTGGTACACTCTGGGTACCATGTCGTACGCCTGGCAGAAATCCACAAATGTGACAAATAACGGAATTTTTTTCCTTTTTGCCATATCACACAATAACCGCAAAGACACAATATGTTCCAAGCAGCCTCTCTTCTCTAGAGCACCAGCCTGTTCTCAGAATGGCCTAAACCACTGCTTTAATCGTGAGCACAACACCATATCATATAACTTAGCCAAACTGTTTAGTATATTTATTCCTCTATAATTCTTTACATCTGACTTATCTCCTTTCTTAAATATGGTAAACAATATTGCTCTTGACCATGACTGTGGATACATACCAGAAGTAAATATTGCATTACATAATGAAGTGACCAACAGAATCCACGAAGAAGGCAACAACTTTAAAACACCTGGAGACAAACCATCAGGCCCACATGCTTTGTCTGCCTTCATTTTGCCTACCTGTTGTTGTACTTCTAGTGTGGTTATTGCCTCATCAAGGACCGGTATAGTGACACCGTTAGTCAAGACAGTGTCGGTGAGCCGTAGATTCTTTGGTGGGTTCAAGTTACTCTCATAAAATTGCTTAAACTCGTCATCAGTAGGACGACAATTACCTGCTTCAGAATCTCTGTCATACTCTCCCTTCCAATTTATGGCTCTCCATATTTTTAAATCATCTTTATCATCCAATAATCTCTCCCATCTTCCCAGACTTTCGTTCACAACTTGTACCCGAGGCTGACATCTGCTACTATCCGCACACTGATACAATGAACTAATTACATTGTTAGTAAACACATCGACATCCGTAGATTCCATTGGTAATTCTGTCTCTGCTAAATTACTTAAAAATAGTCTCTCATCAACATTATTCACATTGATAGGTCTATTTCTATGTTTACTCTGCAGCGTGGGGCCATATAGCACTGCATGATCACCAAGGTGCTGAGCGCGAGCAAACATATTATCTAGGTTCACTTCTGGCAGTGATAATGTTACTGAAATAGAAGCATGATCTGATGGCAAAGAATTATCTCTAATAACCGAAAACTGGCTCACATCGCTCACCACCTTGGAGTTCACAAAACAAGTATCCAACTCAGACACCCAGCTACTGCCTTTCCTATAAGTCTTTTTACTGTGGAAATGCTTATTGGGTGTCTTCAGGTTATTCACCAACAACAAACCGGATTCTTTACATATAGTAGATAATATAAAAGCATTGTCATTGGGGAGTGTTACATCGTCAGGTAAAGTAGGGTAGGAGAAAGAATCCCTATCTGGTAACTCGACCAGCTGAGCTAACTCACGAGCAGATTTTCCAAACCTAGCGTTCAGATCTCCTATTATGCAATACTTATCTATCTTTTCATTCGACTTCAATCTCTCTTGAATGAAGGAAAAAGAATCGTGAGAGTAATACTGGGAATCTGCTGGAGGTACATAACAAAACCCAAATAGAGTTTTAGGCGCACATCGAAATCGTACCCAAATTTGATCGTCAACACTTGTATCCACTTTGGCAACATGATTAACTAAGTGATTTCTAATTAATAATACAGTACCACCCCGTCGTGATGAACCTTTCGAAGAACTCTTATAGGACACATACCCTGGAAATGAGACGGATAAAGGTGTCTTAACCTCGTTTAGACTTACTACATCGTAATTAAGGAGTAGATCTTGAACAACCCTTTTCTCTAACTTTGTTCTCACTCCATTAATATTCCACGACAAAATATTGAGATTCTTAACTTGCTGTGGTCTATCTATAAAAACTCTGGATTCCATGCATCAATAACCACTCCATCCCGGTAGATTTTCCTCTCCCGGGTGTTGAAATGAATGACACATCCAGCATTCTCAGGCCGCCCCCTCTCCGCCTTCTCCACGTCGTGTAGTCGCTTCCATTCCTTCCTCACACTGGGATGAAGGTCTTTCTTGATGTATATCTTGCTGTATTTACCGTCAGCGTTTTTCAGTAGCTTGGCTTTCTCCAGTATCTTGTCCCGTACAAACTTGCTTGTAACAGTAACCAAAATAGCCCGACGTGAATGTGTAGCCCCTTCGTACCTCCTCCCCAGTCTCAGGTGTGAATGTACGTACATCCTCCCGAACTGCCACCTTCGACCAAATCTTGTTTAATTTGCCCTCCTCTGTAGTTTCTCCTTCCAGGCTCTCGTTTTCGTCGGGGACACCCGTAATTACTAGGTTCATTTCTCTATCCTTGCAGTCTACCATTTCCAAGAATCGCTGCTGTTTGGCAATGATATCCGCTTGCTTATCAACTTGTACTTGTAAAGCTGCAAACTTCTGATTGATGACGCTATCTAGTGACGTAACTAACCTCTTCAACTCTGTGACTTCATTGATTAGTGTGGTAACCCTCTCCGTCAGTGCCTGTACTGCCCC